>JAUYWI010075531.1:0-13808 GCA_034780595.1 Parotoplana pacifica | reverse complement strand
TAAAACCTCTCTCTGTCACCCTTCGTCAGCGCCGTCTCAAGTTACTCGGGCACATTATGATAGAGGACGAGCGTAATATATCCTCAAACTCATCGCGATCTCCTCTGGCTTTGGTTCTGGCCTACCCCCCTACAAATCATTTGCGTAGGGGTATGGCTCACTATTGTTCCATCAACAACACTGATTAGTGACATCTCATCTATTAACTTGAATAATTTTCAAAACGGTCTTTAAAAGAATTGTACTCGAACTATAGCTACGACTTCATAGTTGCAGTTCGTATTTTATATATTATCAAAAGATTGGGCTACTCACATATCTAGTTCCTCATACAAAGGGTCACTTACCAACAACTGTACTTAACGATAGAAATTGATTTTGTCAAAAGTGATGATTATGGCTCTAAATGGATTTAAAATAGTTTATTAGTTTGTAGAGAATTTTCAATTGACTTACAACAATGAATTTGAGATAATTCCATTTTTAATGTATTGACTGACTTGGTCTGATCCTCAAATTAGTGAACCTTACACTACTACCAAATATGACATCAATCTACATAGTACAAATTTATTAAACACTGAATTCCAAATAATCATTTTTGACGTCAGAATAAATTAATAAAAGTGTATTACCAATTTTGACCAAACTTCATTAATTTAACAATACGCTACATCAGAAAATATTCCCAATCTCTACAAAAGGTTAAATGAATTTAATGGTCACATATAAAGATGTCATGAAAAAATAAAATTAAGCCAAATCTTTAAATAAAAAATACTTTTCTTTCTTTTAAAAGACTTTTTAATGCAAATTTTGAAAGCCATTAAAAACAGTACCTTACAACATTTTCATAAAATTTCCAAAAAATATACCAATTTTAAGAATGATTGAAACGGTTCAATAAAAAATGACACTAATATTAAAAAAATACAAAATCAAATCCTTGTTCTTAGCCATACTGAAAATAAGGAAGTACATATAAAAGTGATCAAACTTTGACTTGACGGCATCTAGTAAATGACATTACACATTTTATATAATAGCATTCTAGAACAGACTAAAGCCATCTGCACTCTATCTTTTGCAATAAAATTAACAGTGAACCTACATCTAATTCTTAAGTTCACAAAATTGTCATTAAAATAAAAATCAAGACCGGGTTCTTTCATAAGTTGCATCATGTATTCACTGGTTATAGGCTTCGTTTTATCGACAACACTTGCTTATGGACTGACAGTCAATGACCAGGTTTGTCAAGGATTCAAGAATAATCGTTTTGATTGTTTCCCAGAAACAAATGGTGCAAACCAAGAAATTTGCGAATCAAGAGGATGTTGCTGGGTTCTTCCAACAGCCGATGACAATTATTTAGATTTTTATGTTAATGGAACAAATTTAACGCCACCGGCCTGTTTTTTCCCCAAGGATTATCAACATTATAACGTGGAACAAATAAAATCGACTGGGCTCGGCTATGAAGTCGAGTTAATACGTGAGAAACCAAACTATTATCCAAATCCAATTTTGAAGCTCACGTTAAACGTCAAATTCGAAACAAACTCTCGAATTCGTTTAACATTCGATGACAAAGAAAACAGCAAACGGTGGAAAGTTCCACTGCCACTAAACAGCGAATCTGCTCCACCAACTGCCCCCGGATACACTGTCGAATTTAGAAAAACGCCATTCGGAATTAAAATAAGACGCCGAGGCGATAAACTGTTGATGTTTGACACCATTTCTGTAAATGCACCTGTGATTTTCAATGATCAATTTCTACAAATTTCCACGAGAGTACCCACTGAGAAGGGATTTGGATTCGGAGAACGTCAAGCAAATTTTATTTTGGATTTCACCAAGTGGACACAGATAGGAATGTGGGCACGTGATCAACCGCCAGCACCCAATACCAATCTTTATGGAGTGCACAACTTTTTCGTGGGTCTTACAGATAACGGCGCTGCTTATGGAATATTTTTCCTTAATAGCAATGCTCAAGAAATTATCGCCCAACCAACTCCGGCACTAACGTACAGGACAATAGGTGGGATTATGGACTTCTTCATATTTACAGGACCATCACCTGCAGAAGTTGTTCAGCAATATCTTCACTTAATCGGACGACCGATAATGCCGCCTTTTTGGTCACTAGGTTTTCACTTATGTCGCTTTGGATATGGTAGCTTGCATCAAGTCAAGAAAGTAATTAGTCGTAACCTGAAAGCAGGTATTCCATTAGACGTTCAGTGGCTTGATATTGATTACATGAATCGCTATCTAGATTGGACCATAGATAATAATGAATTCCGCGGTGTATCACGCTACATGAACCGATTAAGAAACGAAACTGGAATCCGTGTAGTGGTCATAGTTGACCCAGCTATAAGCAATCAACATGCTGGAAAATACCCTGCATATGATAAAGGACTGCAATACGGTCTGTTTGTAAATTGGACAGACAACACCGAACCACTAGTTGGTGAAGTCTGGCCAGGTACAACTGTTTTCCCGGACTTCACCCATTCTAAGGCATTTGATTGGTGGCTTGAACTAGCACGTGAATTTTGGAATAATCAACTGACATTTGACGGCTTGTGGATAGACATGAACGAACCAGCAAATTTTGTAAAAGGTTCCATAAATGGCTGCCCGGCAGATTCCAATCTTGACAATCCATTCTATGTTCCTCACATTCGTGGAAATTTATTGTTCGATAAAACAATTTGTCCATCAGCACAACACAAACTGTCGACTCATTATAATTTACATAATCTCTATGGATATCATGAATCAGTTGTTACCAATAGAGTCTTAAAAGAGTTACAGCCACTCAAACGACCGTTTCTACTCAGTCGATCCACGTTTGCTGGCTCTGGGCAATATACCTTCCACTGGACTGGAGATAACTGGTCCAGCTGGGAACATATGGCATCCTCCATTGCGCAAATTCTAAATTTTAATATATTTGGTATTCCTATGACTGGCGCCGACATTTGTGGATTTAATGGAGACACACCCGAAGAATTGTGTGTTCGTTGGATGCAACTTGGTGCCTTCTATCCGTTTATGAGAAATCATGCCAGCGTAGGCACCAAACATCAAGATCCGGCCGCTTGGAGTGAATCAGCTGTAGATTCAATGAAACAGGCTATTCAAATCCGATATTCTTTATTATCATATCTTTACACACTTTTCTATCAAGCTAGAACCTCTGGTACCACTGTGGCAAGACCCCTGTTGTTTGAATTTTCAACCAACCCAAATACTTTCACTATTGATAAACAATTTTTACTAGGAAATGCACTGTTGGTCACCCCTGTGCTTCAAAATGGTGCACGACAAGTCAGAGCTTACATACCAGATGCTATCTGGTGTACATTTGAAAACGACAGCCAGCCATTTCTGAACCACCGAAAGTCCTTTATCACCTTGCCCGCACCACTTAATGTAATCAATGTACATCAACGAGGTGGCACCATCTTACCTAAACAATCCCCAGGTCGAACAATCACAGAAACACAAAATTCAGCATTCACACTCACTGCTTGTTTGGATGACAACGGCAATGCAGAGGGCCAGCTATTCTGGGACGATGGAGAATCAGCCACGGACAACATCTATAAGTGGAAATATAATCTATTAGAATTTAAAATTGATCGAAAAAAGCAAACCTTTCAAAGTTACCCTCGGTATGCCAATTTTACAGACAAACCAATGGAGCTGGAAAATATCACATTTGTTGGAATATATCGACCACCTAAAGTGGTTACTGTCAACAACCAAAGAGTTCAATATACGTATGATAAAATTGCAACAAGATTAACTGTGTTTTTCAAAATTAAATTTACACAAAATATCATTCTAAAATGGACTTAAGCACAAAATAGTACGTCAATGTGTAAAGAAAATCTAATTATAATAAATTTATGAGTATATCAATCAGTACTACTTATATAGGGTGTCCTGAAAAAATGAGTTTTTACACAGAAAAAATACAAAAAGAAAAACAGTTAATAAGAGAAAAGTAGAGCAGTAATACATTTCACAATTTTTACACAGCGTTCATATAGGTAACCAAATTGTTATCTGAAACTTTCAACGGCTGACTGTTTTTCTTCTGGAACAATTTATGAGAAAACCGCATATTTTCAGGACACCCTATATTATGTATAATAGTTTAAAATAAATTATGCTCCAATAACATCTACATATTTTAAACCAAAAATAGACAACATGTTTTTAATAACACCATTTATAATAGCTCAAAATCAAACAATACATTTGAATACTAGAAAAAATAGTCAGGTATTCATTCAGTTGTCTGTGACAGTTCTTTTGATTTGTTGTACCATCTGTTCCTTAATTGCTACGTAAATTTACGTTTAACTTGTGTTACGTGTATTGAAATGTTGTCGCTAGCTTATGTTTGAAATCTAAAGACATAATCAATATTAAATTATTTAATTATCACATTGATTAACCGTTTCAATAGAACAATATGCATAAAAACAAAGTGATAAATTTCAAAAGGCAGTACCTATATTCAGTAGTTATATCACTGTGTATTTTGACGTCAGTTAATGGAGCACCGACAAATACTCATCGAAAGCAGTTTGGTAAGAATTATAGATAATTATTAAAGTAATTTATTACCAATACCGAAAAAGTCACTTTAGAAATGTCGAGTAGATAAAACTTTTTTCATTATACAATTTTGTAACATAACTTTTGAAATGGTCATATTTTTTTCTGAGCATACATTTACGGAATTATAGTTTAGAAAAATAAAATTTAAAATAGATATTGGCTCCAAATAATAAAACAATTTTACAAAATTAAAAAATCACAACGCATTTATTTAATTAGCTTGAATAAGAATTCCGCTGAGTTCCCCCACGCTTATCCCTAGCTGAAATTTGATATATTTTAAGTGATGTTCAAAATGATAGGTAAGCATAAATACATTTATGAACTAAAAAGTATATGCATATGAAGCCATGCTTTTAAATAATGCAATTAATGTAACAAAGATAAGAATGCAAGTAAAGATAAGGGCTTTTAAAAGATATTGATTTCCTATAAAACAGAGTGTGTAAATGGGATCTAAAACTTCGAGGAATGCAAAGATACCTACACACATATCATTTATCATTCTCTTTATAGAAATGCATAATGTTGGGGGGTGTTAAGAATTTATCAGTGTCTCTAGTACACATAGATGGTCCATTTTATAATCTTGTCTTGTTGTGTTTAATTTCCTGGTTAGTCGGTAGAAACATTAATTTTAATGTTTTTAGAAAAATATGTTGTAATATTTAAATCTAGATTTTCACACTTAAAAATTCAATGCTGACTTCTATATATAAAGTTACAACTATACAGTCAGCTGTGAATCCAGCTAGCTGTAAAAATAATTTTACATATTTATCGTATACTACTTTAAATTAATCAATAAATATCAAATATAAATGTATTTTGCTAATTTAAAAACCACTGTATCTCACTATCTAATTGATTTGTATAACAAATTTTTTCTACTTCAGGTCCTTGTGTTGGTCTTGATTGTATTGGTCAAATAAACAGCAAACCCAGCACAAATGAACAAAACACACAGGATAAAACAGACAAACCTAATGTACAAAGTCAGGAAGAATATCTCCATGGTGTACTGATGCACGGTGATAAAGAACCTGGAATTAGTCACGATGATGACCACAATACTGCTAGTAATTCGACTAAAAAACCGGATGATGCACCGAAAGTAGAAACACAAGAAGAATATCTGCATGGCGTACTTATGCATGGAGACCAAGCACCTGGAGAAGCACACAATCATAATAAGAACAATCATCACAGTGACAATGACAAAACAAATTCAAATTCACCCAAACTTGAGACGCCTGATGAATTTCTTCATGGAGTTATGATGCACGGTGATAAAAATCCTGGAGATCAACATAAAGATGAAGATCGTTATAATAACATCGTCGGTCACATAGAAGAACGTGGCGATACCAAAGTTCACAAAGAAGAAGTAAAAAAAGTTCCAGACAAAAATTTAAAATTTGTTCCTAAAAAGGGTCTACTAGGCAGTATATGGGATAAGTTAGTAGGTGAATCAAATGAAGAAGAAAAATTAAATCCACATGACATGTTAGACGATTTGGCAAATATCGGTACAGTCGGTGAAGCAAAGGTGCATTTGCATGAAAAACATCCAAGAATGGAAAAAGAGAAACACAATCACGAAGCTCATGAAGAAAACTGATAAATAAGTTATTAGCAACAACGAATAGTAAGTACTAAACGAACTTTTGTAAGTAAACAATTATGACAAGCATACTATTAATTTAGTCAAACAATTATATACTCGTATATTTCACCAAATTTATTTATTTTGTACAGTTTCTAAACTGTAAACATTACCAAATCAATGGTGTTATCTCTAAACTTGACACAAATTGTAATATACATATGTAATAAGTTTTTATTTTAGATGCCTAGTCAATATTCAATATACCTAAATAAAAATATATATAACGATATTATGCTACAGGGCCACCAGCGTAAAAGATAACATTATGTATATTTCTGCAATGCGCCCCTGAATAGATAGGGGAAAGTCTGACCTTTTTCTCGGTCAAATTGGTTCTTGGTCCACAGTGGAGTCAATGCAACAAAAATCTACTAAATGTTGCAGTAAAATAAATAAAAGTATATCAGTATGCTTGGGCAAATCATACATTCAAGTAAAGAATGTTTTATCAAGCAGTAGCAAAGGGATTTCATCGATTAATAAAAGATTTTGAGAAACAAATAAATTTACCTAAAAATAGTCATTCCTTAACATTATTTTAAATAAGTCAATTCAACAAAAAAATGAAAAGAACGTAAAATTCATGAGATATTAATAAGAAAGCTTTATAACTAACTTAGCACATGGTCATTTTCATATTTTAATACAGCCCCGGCCATTTCCAACGCCCCTGTCTGAAAATGTGACATTTAAAAAACAATTCTCACAAACAATTTTTAAGGATTCCATAATACCTTTTATAAAATACAACATGCTTGTGGCATGAAATAGGATATCAATCAATGAGTGATTGCCCTGAATTAAATAGAGTAAAAGGTATTATGGAATCATTAAAAATTGTTTTGTGAGAATTGTTCTTTAAGTATTTTTAGACATGGGCTTTTGAAAGTGGTCGGGGCTGTATATAGCAGTTAAAATAATGTAAAAAACATCATAAAAAACAAAAGCTAATATAGAATTAGTTTATTAAGACGACTCCTTAAAATATCTATATGGAAGCATAATTAGTATTATTCTTATTGATATTTGGTACTTCATATTTAAAATGTACCTGTGCCTAAGTAAATTAGGTATGTATGTACATCACGATCACGATTCTGTACTTACAAATATAATATTGTGCTACTATAATCTATTATTTCCTACAAAATATGAAAAGAGAAGATAAAATATTTCACCCATATTAGAATGAAATAAGACATTTATTTAGTTTAGTTTATCTTATCAAATATAAATATATTTAAAAAATGAGATCACTCAATTAACTAAATCAGATATCTTAACTTTGATTCACTGCAGTTTGTACGTCGGAAACAATAGCATCATGTTGACTTATATTGTCTAATATACGTTGGATTCGAATTAACCATTCGGCCTGAGCCTCTATCACATCATATACCATTTTTAGTTCATTTAAGTCCACGTGACGAATACCCCAGCAGTCTAACAAACGACTTGTTTTTCCAGGAAGGCAAAGGCCAAACATAATACATTGCTCTATTTGTTGACGAACTAAATCATATACTATTAATGTTGAATTTTGGGATATAAGTGTATGAAGAGCTGTACTAAGTCGACGATTTCCTAATCCTAGTTCTTCGGCTATTTTGTCAGCACTTTCTCCAAGATAGTCACACATTTTAATTTTATAATCACCATTCCAACAGATTACTCTCATCACAAAATAGGATAAGGAACCAGCCAAAGCCACAAGAAATATAACAGTCTGAAAACCTGGCACTGTAAATAATAAACTTAATATAAACAGAAAAACAGTGGAGCAGATAGTTGTCATAGCGGAGTATGCTGCAATAATAAAAACTTGCATCTTAAATTGTTCTCTTTGCAATTTTAAACCTTCATCTAATTGTTTGTCTACAACTTCTATAAGATCAATCCTATTCTGAATTCCTTGATCAAGCAAATCAATGCATATAGTCATAAGGTGTTCTCCCGCGACATAATTAGTATTTACTTCCATTTTTTTTAAATATAGCTATCTGAATACAATATTGTCACATTTATATTTCAATTTCTATCTTTAAAAAAAGTTGAGCTATTAATTGAAATAATCAAAGTAGGGATAACCTGGTTGGTTAGAGAATATTACTCTATGTCCATCAGAAACTCCAGTGCATAAGAGGCTTCAATACTCTATGTTCCACTCATAAATATACCTATTGTTCCACTGTATACAAAGGCAAGAAAACTGTTTCGTTGCTTAAACGATGACATATAAGCAACGAAACTAAGTTGTCCAAACTATGACACAAAAAGGAAACTAAACTGTTGTTTTGCTAAATATTAAATATACAGAAATCATTGTTTTATATAAAAACACTCAAGTTGGTTCTATCATAGCTAAACCACAAAGATTAGGTGAAATAATGATCACTCTGAAGTATTTCCTGTCGACAAAGATGTACGACAGGGATGTATCTTATCACCCAACCTTTTTAGTATTAACAGCTTATGAAAAGCAGAAATTGAGGAGTTTGGAATAAATATCGGTGGAAAGCAACTGAAAAATGCTAGGTATGCCAATGGTACAGCTTTTAATCAGAATGAGATTGAGGACATAATTGATCAAGTAAATAATGATAGAAAGAGACGCCTCCTTAAATTGGATGCTAAAAGACCAAAGTTATGCGGATTGAAATAGAGCTGTCAACAAATGGAATAACGCAGGTGGATGGGGAGACCATTGATGAAGTGGATAAGTTCAAATACCTAGGATCGATCAAGAAAGCTGCCTGATGGGTGTGAGAACGAGAATTGTTATGGCGAAAACAAAATTGTGCGTGATTATCTGCATTGGAACGACCGTGCACTGCCAACTCAGTTAAAAGTGAGGTTGATGAGAACCATAATCTGACCAATCATCTCCTATGGTGCAGAGGGGAAAGGCAGAGATGTGAATCTAGAGACGGCTTCTGAGAATCAGCTAAAGAGATCACAGAACGAATGCTAGCATCTTTGAAAAGCTAAAAACATCCCCCTCCTATTAAGACACATTTTCGAAAAAGGAAACTATAGTTCTATGGACACCAATGTAGACAAAAGGGTTGCAAATTCACAAGAGAATTCTGCAAGCCAAAATGGAAGGCAGATGTCGAAGAGATAGATCAAAGACCAAGTATCTTGACAACATCAGAAAATGGTCTGGACTGAGTATGGATTTAGTTAACTCTACAACAAAGGATCGCAAAGCTTGGGTATTATTTCCAATGAGTCGGCCGAAGTTCAGCAATGAGCATGCTGTCATCATCATAAAACTATTCCATTGCATTCGATGTTTCACAGGTTGGAGGGTAACTATCTTGTTGCCTACTCCTAGAAATTTAAAAATATTCTTTGACTGTTTCAACTGAACAGAGAGAAATGACGCGCAACCATGGTGGCCATCAAGCCCTTTTTCCCGCCACCTGACCTATATAACATCAGTCAGGTGGCTCGATAAAGCACTGGTGTACGTTTAACAAATTAATTTTTATTCACCAGCAAAGCCACTACGAGACCGGTTTCGACCGCTTTGGGTCTCATCAGACGTAGGTAGGCTCAAACCCTCGAGCATGTAAGGCGAGTGGTCTTACCCACTGAGCTATCCCGGCTGCTGGTGACTGAGAGCGGGGTTGTTCTTTTAAATTAAAAGAACAACTGTCAGGGTTCAAGTCTACCTACGACATGAAACCGGTGAATAAAAATTAAAAAGTGCTTCCATTCACCAGCAGTCTGGATAGCTCAGTGGGTAAGACATTTGCTTTACACAGCAGAATGTCCTGGTTGGAGCCTGTCTACGACTGATGTGACCCAAAGAGGTCGAAACCAGTCTCATAGTGGCTTATACTGGTGAATCAAAATTATTTTGTTATATTTCAGTTGTGGGAACACTAATTCACGTGTATTAAACATGATAAACATTTTGAGCAACAAAATTCAAAGTTTTTTATAGACAGGTTCATAGAGTAATAAATATATACAATAATATACTCTGTTGACAGGTTATTTTAATATCATAATAAAAAACAAAATTTTGTCTGCAACAATTTAGTTGCATTGATATGTCAGGGATTTAACAACGAAACAGTTTTGTTGCTTAGATGTGTCATGATTTGAGTAACGAAACAGGTTTGTTGCCTTTATGTATCATCGGCTTTATTTATAACGAAATTATATAAATTGTGTTGCTCAAAACACCTAACATGTTGACCATAGAGTAATAAATGCATATTCTGTGATGTTGACAACAATCAAACTACAGGTAGAAAAAGCCATAGATTTCTTGATATTTCTCTGAGTAGGCAACAAAATAGTTAGCCTAGGACACATCAAATGAAACAAAATAGTCTTGTAGCTTAGATGTCATGGTTTGACCAACAAAACAGTTTTGTTGTCTTGACGTAAAATGATAACTAACATAGACTAAGTTTCAAACATTTAATATCATTCTAACAAATGTGTATAGATGCATACCTAGACTAATGAATCCACATTCCACACCTTTGATTGGATCTTGAAGTGTCTTCATCGCCGTCTCTTGTATTTTTGTAATCAGTGATAAGCAATTGCAGTTCTACTTTCTGATCTTGTGTCTCTAAATATTAAACATTTCTTGACACTGAGTTGGTGCGCGATAGATAGCTTAGGTATACGTCGCGGCTAAGATTATCCAGTTTTGGTCTATTGTTGCCACTAATAGAGGTACCAGAAATAGGGTTTGCTCTTCTTTTTTGTGAAGATATCCTTATGTCAAGATCAATCAGTTCGTGGTTCATAAAGGCACCAGTGTGTGATTCGTCAAAGTATTCAATACTGGTTCTGAGAGCAACTGGAAACAATTTTACCAGGTTCCAGAGGCTAAAATATAGCATCAAATCTTGGTAATCCATTAAAATTGGGTTTAAAAAGATAAGCACGTATCTTTAAAATCTAAATATGAGATATTGGGCTATTGGAGCCATATTGTGGTCTTAAGGTCCTGTCAAAATAGCTCACAGTGCCTCTCAGTACCATTCTGAAGCACCTTGACCTTGACTTAGAATCATTAGGAAACAAAATCAAAAATAGATAATGTTCTGATTGAAAGATATTACCATCACTTATATAATTATAAATATATGGCATTGATATCTATCATAAATTTTGAATTATAAGCCTAAATGTGAAAATCAATAAATTAAGTTTAATTGAAAGGCTCAAAATAAAATTTGAATCATTGAATATCAAAAGTTCAGTTCTAGTCTATTCAGAATTGATGTTTTTGGACATTTGAACTGGTCCAAAGCAAAGGTCATGTGACCTATGACCTTTATTGTTTTCAAATATTTGTCTTATAAGTTCAACTCAATGTTCCAAATTTCAAAGCAATTGGTTATGTAGTTTCAGTGAAATAAAAAGGCCTTTAAAAACTAGCCAAAACAGTCCATAGTTTTAGTATGTATGTGCCTGGTTGAGTGTATATGCACCATAGGCTGCTACAAAAAGTGAGTAGCAGTCTCTGGGTTCAAAGTTATACACATGCACTCTAATTGCTGGAGTGGATTAGATCACATAAATATAAATATAGAAACATCAGCACTTTATGTATACTTATATAACAAGACATAACATAAAAAAGAAAGCAGTGTAGAATTGTTTGAATTGCATGCAAAGAACATGTGGAAGTGAATTAGATGCAAGTCTACAATCATTCTTCACAAAACAAATGTAAATAAAATTCTGTAAATTATTATATGCTTTTAATTTACCAAAATCAATCAACTTATAGCTTTAGAAATGAATTGGCATGATGAAAGAAATACTGATCTTCTAAGAGGTGTATGACTGTTTATTTTTTTTTAAATTGTGCTTTATTCCTTCTTGTAACCATAGTCAAATATGTATTAGCAATCAAAATTGAATGGACCCAAATAAAGATGAAAGTCTTCATGTATGAATCAAAGAATTTTAAATTTTAATAACCTTGTCATGCACCTCTAAAATCAAAATATTACAACTTTTAAAATGTATGTATGATTTTTGTCATAAAAGTACAGGACTGGAAATAAATAACCAATACAAGCATTTTTATCAAAAAATAATATAATATCTGGTATTATCTTATTACAATCAAGGCTGATTTTATGCCATCTCTGGGACCAGCTGAATTTGGTAGATAATTGGGGATGGCATAAAATTGAAGGTGAGTATTTTCTTTAGAAAAAAATCCAAATTAAAAATTCTGTATTACTGAGAAACAATTGAGTAAATAACTGGTTGATGTCACTAATTATACTAAATTAGGTATGGTGAGTAACTGCAATGGAAAGACAGTAAACATTAAGGACAGAAGGAAAAAACCTTACACAAGTTGAAAAATTCAAGTAGCTTGGTGCCACAATCGAAGCAAAAGGAAGATCAGAAGACACAATCCAAGTGAGAATTACAGTAAGGTAGGCTAAGTGGAGACAAATCTGCAACACTACATACAATAGAAAAATACCAAGAAAGTTGAAAGTAAAAATGTAGAAAACAGTCATAAGACCAGTAATTCTTTATGGAGCAGAATGCTGGAGAATAGGGAGGAAGGAGGGGAAGATCCTGGAGACAACTGAAATGAGAATGCTGAGAAGGATTAGGGGTGTGATGCTATATGATAGAATACAGAGTGAGGAAATTAGATATATTATAGAAAAGGTAAGAGAGAGCAGGTTAAGGTGCTATGGGCATGTAGCTAGAATGGATTAGATTAACCCAGTGAAGAAGGTACTGAACAGCAAGGTAGAAGGAATAAGATGTAGAGGCAGACCAAGGAGAAAATGGAGACAAGAAGTGGGAAGATTGAGGGCTCTGCTGATACACAGAACAGAGGTCATAGAAGGAGAATTCAGGCCAATGACCCCATCGAATGGGACCAGGTGTAGAAGAAGAAGGTTAAGCATATTATTATTATGCCCATTAAAATTGTATTTGTTTGTCAGTTTACAAAATAAATATCCTTGAGGTAAGCCAAGCATTTTTCAATGGACTAATATGGGTGATCACTTCATTCATGTGCAACTACCCCTCTACAATCTGATCATGTATAATCTGGTTGCCTGCCATCTGAAACCATAATAATTGAGGTTGCAAAACTTAACTTACCCTTTTTGAGAGATGAGAGACTTGTAACTGGACCTATGGTCTTGGTGTAAATGCATAGACCCATTAAGTAGAAGGACTAGTAACTTGCGCTCTTGGGTAATGAAACTTGGGTCCTAATATTTTACTTTAAAAATTATTTTTAAGAGCAGCTAAACCTGGGGGGACAAGTGTGTAAAAATACCCCAGGCATCTATGCTATATATTTAGCTGTCTGATAAATTTGTTTATGTGCACTTTTAGCTCAACTTTTGATATATATACTATAATTTCTTGTGTAGCTGTAGGTGATAATTGCAAAACAAATATTGCAGTTTATTGTAAATTAGGTGGTCCTGGTAAAGCCTTCATAAATGCTATAAATTCTCAT
>JAUYWI010075530.1:0-25136 GCA_034780595.1 Parotoplana pacifica | reverse complement strand
TGTCAAATTGTTGCACAGCATTCTATCACTTATAATACTATCAATTTTCCCAGAATATTAACTATTTTAATCAATAGGTTTAGTAATACTAGTTCTGGTAGACATACTAAAAACTGCTGTAATGTTGTTGTTCCTAATTATATATCTTATAATAACCACAATTATGATAGTTTTTGGAATTATTTGTCATATTGGTTCTTCAATCAACCATGGTCATTACATTTCTTATATAACGAATATACATTGTTGGTATAAATATGATTCCATCATCACTAAAGTTGATTTTGATCTGCCTTTTAATTCAAGCAGTGCTTATTTAACATTTTATATTTTGAATAATAATTAGATTATGGGAAGAGTGACGGTTATGTACACATAAAACTGGTTGAAACTCACCGCTGAGGGTCCTAAGTTCCGAACCATATTTCTTGTTATTGTTTTGCATTTAACTATTTTACAATTTCATTTCTGACCGGATTGTTTTATGGATTTTGGATAGTACTTTCAATAATTAAGCTTGACTGACCATCTTATCATGCTTCAGTTTGGGTGTAGAACAAGATGCACATGATAACATAGTTTTGATTTGATCTTGAAAGGATGTTGTTTTTATGTTGAAGCCATCTATATGGATATATTTACATCTTTTGGTTGGATTACATTTATTACTATGATATTAGTACTGTCGAAGGCTTGACAGCTTTTATTTCTTATTTTGAAAGTTTGCTGCAGTAAAGATTTTATTCTACATAATATATATATATATATGCATATATCAGGGTGATTACCTCCTCCATGACTTGAACTGTTAACAGGGCCGTCCGTTTAGATGGCAATTTGGATGTCGTTGAAAACTGTTATTGGTTTCTACCGCCTTCCTCTTCTTTGAGTTTCCTGTTCAGATCTAAGACAAAGGATTAGAAGGTCTTCATGGAATCTGTGTGGGTTCTGCTAATTTCAAGGTGCAGAACAAGGAAGGCTAATAATTTGTTGTCAATTATGATGAGGGATTTGATTTCTGTAGTAATCTCTCTAAGTGTTTCTCTTGTTACCGCCAGTATCCCAAGCCGTGAGTCTTTGTTTGTGTGCCTTGTTTTTAACTAGGGAATCGTATTTCCTAAGGGTTCACTCGAAGCTGATAGTACCAACAGCGGTCTTGATGCGATCTTTGACGATTCGATGTTGGTATGGTCATAAAGTTTGTTCAGGATCTCTAACGATCTCCCTAGGTTATTTGACGGTCTTTTGGAAACTGAGAATTAGCTAATCCAAAGTCAGAAATTAGGTACATTAATTTTAGGACTAGTCCCGACTGATGCATTAAAAGTAAATTTTCTCAAATAAAATTATTCTAGAAACATAGTATAAATAAACCATTTTAAATCATTTATAGACAATTGAACAAATTATCAACATCATTTTTGAAAACAATAATGTAGGCCCTCCCTAGTGGTGATCCTTGTATATCTACGAGGAACCAGATATTCGATGAACCTAATCTTCTGATATCATCTTTCTAATAAATTTTAGCTTAAAAAACGAAAATCACTATTATTTTGAAAAAGTGAAAAAACAAAATTAAATGCTAAGGTATTATTTTAGTTAAATCTGACATTGCGAAATATGCAAACATGAAATTGTCCAACTTATGATGTCATAGGGCCACTAGCTAAGTCCCATTGTTGATTTTTAAAATGAATATGTTCATTTGACAAGGCCATGCCTGTGCTAGATTTCAGCCCAATCGGACCATGAGAAATATGTTAGTTAAGGTGGTGATGGTACCACCCACAAAAACATTCAAGGGTTAGGCAATTGCTATTTTTTTTAAATTATTATAATTTTGATAATAATTAATCGTTTTTTATTTATCCAAAGATCCATTCCATGTATTTTAATATATTCTTCACACGTTTAATTCCCCTTAATTTAACCACTAATGGAGGTTTTATTAAAAAACAATATAGAAGTGGGTATATAATTTTTTTAATTTATGCATCAAATCTACATAATTGTCATACTCCTAAATCACTGAGTACGTCCCTTTGTACTACTACCATACCACGGTGTAGAAAAAGTGCATTACAATAAAGAAAATAAAAATAGTTCCAACGTAAAAAACACAAAAGAATAATTCCAAAACATTTCGAATATCAGCATTATTGCATTGGGTCCAGTGCTATTAAATATGTAACTTTAGAATGGGGAACTATTATTATAGTGATAAAATTTTACAAAAAAAATTACTTTTTTTTCAAACACCACTTAAATACTTATTAGGTATAGAGGAAGAGAATCTGGTATTCTTTCTTTGGCTCTCTACCTATATTTACTAAGTTATATTCATTTTATTTGCATAAATTTAAGTAGGCCTTATCATATTTAAATAACTATCAATTATAACCTGTAAATTTTACAGCTTTTATATCATAAAGTTTTCGAAAATCATCATAGTTAATTTTCCCTCGATCTCTAAGTGTTGAAGCCATAAGCTCGTTCAATTCCTTTTGGGTTACTTGAAACTTGAGATATCTCATCAGATTCCGATATTCGCATATTGTTATCTAAAATATGAGACAATCAGACAACAAATTCTAATTTTAAGATGTTAACCTCGAAGGATATATTTTGTAAATTGCACAATTCCAGGACTCCGATCTTTTTCAACCGAATCAAACCTGCTTATTGCATAATGAGAGAAGTAACCGGATTGTATTTTTTTTTAAATTAAGAGACATTTTATACTCCCAAATACCGAGATCGGGCGGTGGGTACCTTGAGGTGCAATGAACAGTGTCCCGTGTTACCGCGGGCTTCTGTGTCACTCAATGTATGAAATAGGTTTTCTTAGGTAGATGTTATTTTTTTCTAAATTAAAATTATATACACTATTTGCAAGCAATATACATGATATAAAATGTATAACTTTTATAAAACTAACAAAATATTTTTTGAAAACACCTGAAAGTACCTATCGCACGGACTATGCACGTTTTAAACTTGTATCATTGCTAATAATGTGGAGTCATATATAGAGATTCGGATGATTTTGACTCCATTTAATTTTTGAATACCCGCTCTGTCTTTTTTACTCTTTAGTCTTAATCTCATGGGCATGTGAATGTTTTAAAACAGCAAGATTTTTACTATGGAATTCTAGTTGGTGTGCGGTGAATTTTTTTGCTGGATTACAATGTTACTCTCAGAGAATCTTTTGTTTAAAAAAATACTATATAAACAAAATAAATAAATTAGATATTTATCATTTTGTAGAGATGATAAGTACCTAAGATTGTAGTTGAAGATATTCAGATGGTATACCTTGTATCTCACACTTTATGAAGCCATTCTTAATAAAAGTAATACTGTTTTGCTCCTGATAACACAAAATGTTGACTTTTTCTTGTCTTGGTCAATAAGCATTATGTTATTACTGTGGACTGACTACAGTGCACTGAGCTCAATGTGAGGAGAAACAATGTCAAATGGGAGCCACTGTTGGATGCTTAGAAAGTATTGATTCCTCACCTACATAAAAAATTTGGCATTTGGAACAATTTGTTACAGCATGCACTAGGTAAAGAGGACTCAGTGGCCTTAAGTGTCTTCAAGACTTCTTCCCTAAGTTGTTCTGAAGCAAAAGTCAAAGATGGTGTCTACAATTAAAGAAAATCATTCAATGCAAAAAAAGGATAGAAAAGCTTTATGCAGTGGTTCAAAGCTTTCTGGGAAATTGTAATGCTTAAAACTATATATGGAGCATACCGAGAAATTGATAAAGAATGACAGAAAAATATACATGACAATAATCTTGATTTAAATTTAAAAGGAACTCGGAGAAGCAAGATTTAATTTGAATTAACTTTCTAGACCGCTATGCAATTAGAAAATAATAATCATTACCCCAAGGACAAAAATCGTATTACACAGTGTATGTATTATACTCGTAAAATTAAAAAGAAATTATTTACCTTTCCGTCTCTATCGCGGTCATATTGATTAAAATAGGCCCGTAAATTGCCAACGTAAGACGCTATTTGCTGTACAAAATATGGAAAGCCCGACATATTTAATTTGTCATCTGATAAAATGTCAATCACTTGGTTAATAGGAGTAAATCGATCAAAACGACAAATGCGATTGTAAAATTTTGTTTCATCAAATTGTTTTTCTGAGCCTGTGGGCGGCAACATACTGTCATAAATGTCGTAGATCTGTTTTAATTCTGCAAGCTGACTAGTAAGTAGTCCAAAAGGATAGATATGATTATTAAGTCCCATGTTTTGTTTCTTGGCTAGATTTCAGTTACTAAAA
Organism: Parotoplana pacifica; assembly: GCA_034780595.1. NCBI lineage: Eukaryota > Metazoa > Platyhelminthes > Proseriata > Otoplanidae > Parotoplana > Parotoplana pacifica. The sequence goes on along the minus strand of JAUYWI010075530.1, from coordinate 20,822 downwards.
TATTTCTATTCGAGGTAATCTAAAAGTATAACGTATACCGGCGTAGTTTATGTTTTTTTGCACAGAGATTTTACCTATATTTTCTAAGATTCTATGAATTAATTCGGTAATAAATATGTAGGGTCTTGACTTACACTATTTTAATACACTGGACAAATTTATTCTGCCTATACTAAGTATGAGGTTACCCAGAGGTTTGTAGTCTTTCAAAAGTGCCTGGAACATTTTCCCCATTACCACCCGGTTTGTAATCAGAATTTCATTTTCCTAGACCAGCTGCTGAAGAGCATAACGAGCCTGCTCTGCCCGGGACAGTATGATTTGTCAGCGCCATGCATCCGCTGTTTATACCTCTCTCTGGATCAGTCCCACCGAGAGATGGTAGAGGAAATGTGTTTGGTGTGTAGAGGCAATGCCATTGAGGAGTTTAATGATCCCAGAGGGTCTATCTTCTGACATTACACGGCATACACAGCCTTTTGACGCAAACAATTGATAAAATCACTTAAAGAGCTCTAAAATCTAAGCCATTATACTCAAATCTGAGATGTAGAATAAGGAAGGCATTACAATTAATATATTAGAAAATTGGATACTTAACATTTATGGTTGCTGGTCTGGGGTCCACCATACCAGGGACGGTACCAACGTTTCAGGACTTTTCTCGTGCATATGATCGTGTCTGCAAAGCTTCTCTCCTCACAAAGCTCACCCGCCCTCCTTGGTCTTCCCACACGTATTAATAAATGGATCCACAGCTTTCTCTCAGACAGTAGAGCCACTGTAAATTAGGACAAGGTTGTTTCAATAACTAGAATCAGGAAAGAAGTGTTACCTCAAGGCAGCGTCCTAACTCCTATACTCTACATGAACAAATAGTCAATAACCTACCAGCAAATGTCATCTGTGCTACTTTTGCTACCATGGGTAGGACCATTTCCAATTGCTCCAAGTCCATCCAATCTTCTATTGACAATATATCCGCAAGGGCCACTAAATGGAAAGTTGAAATTAGCAAAAAAGACATACACAACAGACCCTAAATAAGTGAACGGCAAAGCTAACCCACATCTTAACATCGAGCAAACTCCCATTCCTGTTGAAAAAGAACTCAAGCTGCTTGGAGTCTATCTCGACTCCAAATTTACTTTTCGTAGACTTATTGAGGAAACAAAGAAGCTCCTCCAAGCAGGACTTACCGGTAGGACTTGGAGTTGTTCCATCCAGTCTCTCCGTTGTCTCCATCGTACTTACACAGAACCTCTTGCTCTTTACTGTATATCAACCTGGTTCTCATTTACCAATAAATCAAACAGACACAGATTTAAAGTGGAACAGAATAGAGCTGCTCACATAATAACTGGATGCATATTAACCTCCCGCACATACGCCACTAAGTAGCTGATCTCACCCCAGTTTTTGCTCAGCCATGGCTAATGCAGCAATCTTAAGAGAAACCATCTGGAGACGACCTTATGATCATCTAGCTAAAGAAATATGCAATACATAAATCACTAGACGCATAAAAGCCCATGGGGGTAAATGTGTATCTATTATCAGTTGGAGAGAGGAGGCAATTAATACTGCAGAAGCCTGTGAGATAGTAAAGATTCTTCGGGAAATATTATATAAATCAGGAAACTCTGAACCTAATATTTCTTATTCTACTTTCTCTATAACTACTACTATACCCGGGCTATCGAAAGCTGACATCCAGTTACTACAATATACAAACTGATGTGGAGTATTTGGAAATTCTCCCACAAGCATATATTCAAGTATGGACAGATGGTTCAGCAATTGAAATCAGCCGTAATGTCTGTAGTGGCGCGTACATACGGTATGGACACAATTCCTTCAAACAAAGTTCTCCAGCAGGCGGATTCAGCTCCTCTTTTATTGTAGAAATGAATACTATCCACAAAGTTTGCCAATTTCTCCTCAACAGAAAACTTAAATAAAATTCCACCATTCACGCTAGCCTTGCCAAACAGCACCAAATTCATATTCAATGGATCCCCAGACACTATGGAATCAATGGGAACGAGATCGTAGACAAAGTCGATGAATCAGGCACCAAAATGCAGCAAGAAGTTATCCCCATCAATCTCCCCACTGCTCGTGCCTGCATCAAAAAGTCATTAAAATCGAGATTCCATAGAGAATATATCAAGGATCCCCATTCAAATCACCACAGAAAATGTAACAAAGATGGCAAACTACTTCAAAACCAATGCTTCCGTCAAGAAGAGGTCAACGGCTTTGATGGATGTAAGCGGATAGACAGAAGATCCACTACTGTTGGACAATAAGTTACTGCTACCTTGGAAATTACCTATAGTAAAACATGAATCCTCGAATGAAAGTTACAATACTTTGGACACATAGTTGGCGACAATGGTCAGCAACGGCTACTCATGGAAGGTGCAATCACCGGCATGAGACGGAAAGGACGACAAAGACGAAAATGGTGTACGGATTTGCAAACTGGATGGGCTCGCCGTATGCAGAGTGTGCTCGAAGTGTCAGTAATAGGGTCGAGTGGGGGTGGGGGATTCAGACCTTCAACCTCCTCCAGAGACGGCACTGATGGATGGATAGATTAGAAACAGAAAGCGATGTCTTAAGTTGCACAGGGTCTTGCGCGGTTCATGTCCATGACAAAAAATACAACATTAAATTTTAATTGCAATTTTTGGTGCAAATACTTCTCATGGCCCTAATTTAAAAACCATTTTAAGACTAATCAATTGTCTAGCATGGGTACCTACCTATTTAAGACTATACCCCAACTGAGAAATATGACTATTTAATTAAGTTTAGGCGTCCCAGCATAATTTTTGCTGTAGATATACTACAAGGTTCCTTATGAATGAATGTCATCTTAACCCATAACACATTATGTTCTAGCTCCGATACAGCTGAAATTTGCGCAACAAGTGATGCGTCGCAGTTTTTTCACAAAATATTTTCATACCCCCACTAAAGTTCACGTGGTAGACACTGGAAAGAGCCAAAGTGGCTTTGAACATTGAAAATACTAATATTTTCCATTTTCAGGCCAATTTGGCTCCTTTCAGTGTATAACAGTATATAATGGCACTAGAAGAATATAAATTGATCTTTGTTATTTGTATACGGACCCCAATCAACCTCGAAATTGTTTTTGGATAGTTTGGGGATGGTTAATATATATCTGTTGCTAATACATTAATCAGGTAACTGATTTCTCTGACTTTTTGAGACCTTCAGAAGGTTATTTTGAGATCAAGTTAGGCCTGTTATTCAATTTTGTTATTTTGTTCTGTTAATCTTTTTTTGATTGCCTCAATCATATGCCTGATTTATTAGCTCTATAAAGCTTAGTCAGGAGCTATTGTTGATTTTATATTTGTAAAAGCACCAATTTGAAAAATCGTTAGTTTCATATTGCATGAAACTATAGCATACAATTGGTTGTCCAGTTGAAAATTAGTGGTGCCTTCAGCTGCTAATTTGTCTGCCTTCTCCTTGCCAGAGATCGATCCCGCAATGAGCAGTGACCTATTTGAAAGTGATGTTCCGAGATTTCATACTAAGAAGCTGATGCCAGGAGTTTGACAGAGGGCCGTCATCCATGTCACCAGGTAGTTGGTCGTGCTAAGCCAGTTCATATCGGCTTCCACTTCGGTACTTTCAGCAACCGAGTCCTCATTGATGTTTTCGTTGAGGTTGTTAATGCTGTAATTCTGCTGCTTAAAATTTTTTCTTTTGTCACAATCCTCCAAAAGGTTTACATAATTTAGGTAATACTTGTAATTTAAATAGTTTAATCCAAATATTCAACTTTTTTTAATATTAATGGTTATTTAAATTCCAATATTGAATTATTTCTCTTCTTGCCAATATTAATAATAGTTCAGATAGTTCTATCAGGTTAAGTTATGTCAAAGGATGTTATTAGTTTATTAAAATCTTATGATGATTTCTTTGATACTACATATCAACAAGATGTTCATAAACCTTTCCTTAAAATCATTAGTAATAATATTCATTTATTTATTTTAATGGTCTTTCTGAAACAACATACAAATTCATGATATTTTATCACCAAACAAATAAAGATAGATTCTGTAATAATTGTCAAATTGTTGCACAGCATTCTATCACTTATAATACTATCAATTTTCCCAGAATATTAACTATTTTAATCAATAGGTTTAGTAATACTAGTTCTGGTAGACTTCCTAAAAACTGCAGTAATGCAGTTGTTCCTAATTTTATTTCTTATAATAACCACAATTATGATATTTTGGTATTAGTTGTCATATTGGTTCTTCGATCAACCGTGGTCATTACATTTCTTACATAAGGAATATGCATTGTTGGTATAAATGTAATGGTTCCATCATCTCAAATGTTGATTTTGATCTACCTTTTTATTCAACTAGTGCTTATTTAGCTTTTTACATTTTGAATAATAACTAGATTATGTACACATAAAACTGGTTAAAACTCACCGCTGAGAGTCCTAAGTTCCACACCGTATTTCTTGTTATTATTTTACATTTAATTCTTTTAATTTATTTTTTAAATTTATGACCCACCTGTTTTATGGATTTGGATTTTGGATTTCGGATGAACTAGATAGTAGGTACTTTCAATCACCAAGCGTCATTGATAATCTTATCATGCTTCACCTTGGGTGTAGAACAAGATGCACATGATTACATAGTTTTGAAATTATCTTGAAAAGTTGTTGTTCTATGTTGAACAAGCCACATTTTTACTGATCTTTTGGTTAGATTATATTCATTTCTGTGACGTTAGATATTGTCGAAGGCTTGCAAGATTTTAATTTGATATTATTTTTTATTTTGTGTGTTTGCGGCAGTAAAGATTTCATTCTACAATAAAATGTAATCGAAGCATACATAATCAAGTTTCCTTAAATAGCACCCGCCCTAGACCTTTATTATTACAGGATTTTAATAATTATTCCTTGATCTTTCTTATTGAATAAACTCCATATAGAAATCGAATATAAAGTAATGAATAAGAATTTTGAAATATACAAATAGAAACCTAACCGCCAATAAAAGTCCTTTGAAAATATGAAACCTCCGGAGGTTCTAATTGCTAGTTTGGACAAAACTTTGGGCCATATACTCGTAGGTATATATGTCTCAACTTCAAATTATTTTAATTGCCTAGAAATATTTATAGCTAATATGTATGCTACACAATCCTCATTAACTTGGTTTTATTACCAGTTTCGTTCTCTATTAGTACCCACACATATGCATTATTATTCGATAGTTTAAAGTTTATAATAATCTGATTTATTTATATAAATATGTGCTACCATATCAGTAATTTCTACTATATTAGTGTCCTTTTAAATTTTATTTTGATCACATAATAACATTTATAATTTTGATCTTGTTTTTATTTTGTTTTGACAAGATTGTCTGCTCAAGTACGTCAAGTTGGTGATCTAAAGGAGATTTGTCAACGACTTGAATCCGAAATGACCACCATACGACGAAGACAAAAAGTAAGCACCCATTTTAAACATTTTTCACTGTAATTATGTGTAGGCACACTAATTTAGATGATGCCAAACTTCATGACTGGATCTATTTTCTCATTTACGAGTGATCATAATAAAAAATGAGTTGGATAATTTCCCTGTATGCTCGTAATTAATTAAGACACATATGTAGTGTTTATAAAGTATATATTATTATACGAATTTAAAAAAAACTGTTAAAATATTTTATTAAAAATTCGAATTGTACATAATTATGGCAAATCGAATATTATAGCTCCCATTTACCAAATTTAGCATAATAACTATCATAAGACACGATCTAAAATTAATGAGTAAGTAATCTAGGTGAAATGGTGTTGTACAAACCTATTCAATTTCTAAATTATTTCACAAAATTATTTTGTATTTACCTCAACTAAACGGAAAATTTTGTTAGATGGAGGGGAGTTGTCCATATGAATAAGTATCTATGGTTGTGATTTTGCCATTTACATATTAAAATGAACGCTAACTATTGTGAGAAAAATTACTTGTTTTACAGCGTATGCAATGATAAAGAAACAGCTGTATCCATGACTACAGAGTCAAAAGTGTTCTAATTAATTTGCGGCAACTAGGTGTGTATTTTCTTTAAAAAATGCAAATTCTATTAGCATTACTTTGTTTATTTTTGTTTTTTGTTAGTTTGTTTCTCTTTAATGACGAATCAATGAAATCCGTTGAATATGTATATGAATTTTGACAATATTTTCAGTATAGGCACTTTGTAACCCCATATTATGTACATCAGCTATAAAATCAGCTTCTAATTTTATTGTCTGTGAACTGTCAATAACTTTCATTTCATATTATTAAATCAATCTTAGAAGTCGAGATCTAAAGTAAATATAACATAGCTATCAAAAATTTTGTTCTCACATTTAGTTATTATTTTCATAAAAGTAGGTGAACCTATTAAACGTTACATAATATTTATTTTATACTTAAGAGTATGTTGATATTATATTGAAATACATAGCTGACCTTGGTTTGTCATTAAAAATCTATAATTTATTTATAAGTATTATAGGTACCCACATTTGAGGTCAAATTCACATCACAAACAAAACTACATGGAGGAATAGTTCTATTCCTCCATGACAAAACTAGAGAATGTTTGATTGATATATTAAGAGAAAGAGAGAGTCTTTTGACGTTATAGTAAGCGAAGATGCTGCAAATTAAAAGAAATAAAAAACCAATAAAAAGCTGTTATCCCAATTATTTTCTATCTCTTGGTTAACTTCTTTTGAAAATTAATTGACGTCAAGTTTATCTTAATATTAATTAGTGCTGTGGAGATAATGTAAGTTTAGGAAAATAATGAATGAAAAGGTTGTTTTATGTATTCTATCATATTCCTGTTTTACTGCATTCGGTACATGTAGAGTAACGTTAAATTTTCTAAAACAAAACACTTTTAAATGAAAAAGGACGAATCGATCTATTCGTTTGATACATTTAAATAATTTCTCATAGTGTCATATATGTAAGTGCTATTGATTTCCATGTTACATGCATATACATAGGTTGGATTACCTCCACGTTAAATCTGATAGATGTCCTGCAATTGTGTGATTACGCACCTAATTGTACTTGCCTATTCTAGAAGAAATGTGTTTATCTGATTGATTACCAGATGCCTGAATGCAATACATATTGGTGTTAGATTTAATTTAAGGGCGCGTACTTAATTTTAGATATAAGAATGTTTAAATTGTATCACCTTCATAAATATCTCCATCCCATGAGAATTATGTACCCATACCCAATTAATATTTTAAACTTAAACATAGCTAACTGCAATTAAGCACTTTTTAATCATAATAACTGATATTTTAGTGACAGGAGAAGGATCAAGTTATGCCAAATCTTCTTATGCAAATAATGATTTATAGAACAATATATTTTTTACGTTGGCAGACAGTGTTATGGAATGTAATGAGGATATTACATGATACCTTTTGTGATAATTTAGATACTTTATTACCTACGGTTCATTGTCTATATGAAATGTTGTGAATAAAGAGAAATGTATTCAAATACTTAATGTTAGTTAAATCCAAACCCCTGAAATTAAAACCAGTACAGAGATAATTTTTATATTAATTTAATGAACCCAGAAATTGAAAAAAATAAATCATCATATTATCTTGTTTTAACAAAGACATTTTAAATGTTCTAGATATGTTTTTAAAGATATAAAGCTATAGTATAGGGTGTTACATAAAAATCAGAAACATTAATATATCCAAATGCGATTTTTTTAATTATACACTTGACAGATTGGGTTATATGGGGATATATAAAAATATGTTCACAAAAGTTCATAAAGTCTATAAATAATATTCGTCATTGTCAGTAATTAACATTCAGATCATTGCGAACATTCTGAAAGGCTTTCCTCATAATTGGAGGAGCGTGGAATGTCAGCAAAATAATCATCTAGGTCAGCTCTGTCAATAAAGTCAAAACTGTTTCTGGGTGGGCATGAATCTGTTACACAGATTTGTGTCAGGGGAATATGGTACCTGCTTCATCAGCCTGACGTTTTGCCCTGCAAGAAAGTCTTGGTTACATCTTGAAATGTGGGGCCTGTAGTGTTGTTGTGGAAAAATCGCATGTTTTCTCGAGGAATAGGCTGTGTTTGTCCGTCCTGAGTAATGTGCCATCATAGCACTCAAAAACCGAAACATACATTTCTCAATTAACAGTATCTTCAGCAATGGAATAAAGGGGGCTTACCTTCCACGAAGGATATATTAATTTTGTTGTTTTAATACAGAACGGCACCTGCTTCATAAAGTAATAATGCTTAGTGGTATATTTTTTCATTGTAAAATATGAACATTGCTTGAAAATGTAATATACAATTGTATTAATTATTTAGCGATATGGACATACTGATTCAAAATGTATAGGCGTACTAGCTAGGAGGATAAAGTGTTGTTTATTAAGCATTACTTAATTTCGATTGTACACCTTTAGGCCTTCATTTTGAAATATTTATAGATGTTTAGACTGTCGATACATGCAGCTGGCTCAGCTATCTATCCAAAGGAACTACTGAAGTAGGTACACGATTTTTGTCGGATTAATAAGTGGAAAGAGTTTGTAATAAGAGTTTTTTTTGGTTATAAATCAAGCAAGGCACACTGATCATGTATAAATTATACGAGACCTCAGCAGCAAAAGAAAATGTTTTATTTCATTGTAGGTAGATAAGTACATAGACGTATTGTGGAGAAGAATAGACATTTATTGATTTTTCATGAACCTGTTTCAAAACTTTGTTCAACAAAAGAATTTCAGTTCGTTCAGTTTTGGCAATAAATACAGAATATTTGTACCTTGGCACAGTGGTATTTGTATGAAGGCGTTCACAGAATTTATCTATAAATATTATCAATCAAATTTAAACGTAAATATTCTATAAAAACAAAACAGGAAGCAATGTGAGTGATCTAAAATTAATAACTTTAGATAAATACACAGCAGATAAATACCTAGCAGAAACATAATATTATAAACATGATAACCATATGATGATAACAGTAGGAAATTATGCATTTTTAATAAAATTTTGTACACACAGTCAATTACCTAATATTTATGTTTAATGGAAATTTAATAAAAGTTAGCTCTTTGTGTGTTGGCATTAGGTTGCTCTTACCATAGTTTATTTGTTGTTTCCACATACCAGAACCCCAATGAAAGGTAAAAAAAAATAAAACAATTGCTAAAGTTCAAATAGACAACAATCGTAAATTTAAAAATGCAATCAAATTCAGCCTACAAAAAGTAGAGATATTTTATTTTCTATCAAACGTTTTGAATAAAAGATTATATAAAAATTTATTTTTCTGTGGTTATTGTTTGGTATGTAGGTAATTACTTTTTTTTGTTTTATCTAATTTTACCATGGTGCAAAAATGAAATTACAGGTAACGCCTTCATACATTTAACTAATAATAAAACATCAAAGACAGAGAACATCAATATGGATTATTTGTGTATATTTGCTATTTCGGCAGCTCACCAAATGAAAATATGATTTTGATATTTCCAGGGGCATCCGTTCCCATGGCGATGTCCAAAGGCAGCACTTTACTAGCTGTTTAATCTTGGTTCAGAAATAGGTTTAAATCATTCTATATGTAAATTTCTACATATATGTACGTTCTTTTTCAATCTGTGGACAATATTTATTGGTAAACTTTTATAAATTAGAAAGCTGTTGTCCTTTGGCATATAGCAAACTGGACAATATGAACTACCCATAAATTAGTATGTCAACAATATGTAGATAGCAGATGATTAGAATTTAAATAATACCTTTTTCTTCTTCACCTTCCTTCTTCTTCTGGTTTTTCCCACATAGGTGGGGTCACCGGTGCGGATCGTTTTCCTCCACTTCTTGCTATCCATTTCATCCTCCTCTCGGACTTCCACCCGCTCCATATCTTCACGAATGCAGTCTTCCCATTTATTTTTGGGTCTTCTAGTCCTCCTCTTCCCCACCTTCATCTTTCTGACTCTTCTACAAATCCGAAATCATTGGAATTTAGTTGGTTACGTAAGCATAAATAAAGAAAGGGCGCTGGCTACAAAGTTATAAGAGATGTCGGTATCCACTTTAAACGTATGGAAGTATTTTATTTGTAATACTCAAATAAAATTGAAAACTACTTCTTAAATTTCATTTATTGTTAATTTAAATTTCTTTTTGAATCAATTTATATCAGAAAGTCATGGTGTTCGTTGCAAAGTTTTTGTCTCTCCAATTGGTGGCACATGTTAATACATACATAATATATAATTCCTAATAATAATAAAGACGTAATAATATAGACGTAGATATTCTTATCCAAAGGATTTTATTTTTTGAAATTGTAATATGGAAATATAAAACATGTGGGAGGTGGCATGTTAATGTGCACGTAAAAATGCAATTTTCTTCTCAAAATTAAAGGTGTTCAATAAAGATTATAAATTGTATATAGATAACCAGAAAATGTGTGAAAATTTGAAAAACTGTTTTTTTGTTTGTTTGTCTGTCTGTTTGTTTGTTTGTCTGTTTGTCTGTTTGCTTGTCTGTTTGTTTGTCTGTTTGTTTGTTTGTCTGTTTGCTTGTCTGTTTGTTTGTCTGTCTGTCTGTCTGTATGTTTGTTTGTCTGTCTATTTGTCTGTCTGTCTGTTTGTCTGTTTGTTTGTCTGTCTATTTGTCTGTCTGTCTGTTTGTCTGTCTGTATGTTTGTTTGTTTGTTTGTTTGTCTGTCTATTTATCTGTCTGTCTGTCTGTCTGTCTGTTTGTTTGTCTGTTTGTTTGTCTGTATGTCTGTTTGTTTGTCTGTCTGTCTGTCTGTTTGTCTGTTTGTTTGTTTGTCTGTTTGTTTTTTGTTTGTTTGAGAAGAAAACGCATTAATTTGTGCACCCTTGCAACTCCTATACATGGAAGCAATTGTTGTCCTCTCCTCTTCCTCAAAATGGCGAACTGATGTAGCATTTATAAATTTATCAGCATGGCCTACTTTCTCATAAATATCAAACCGATAGATTATTAAAAATGGTTCTAGACAGCCAGATGACATATCATTTCGAAAAACGTTACTGTTATTAATGTTGGCTAGCCTGTGGTCTGATTATTGAATTGCAAACAACAAATCTTTTTCAGTTGATGAAAACTCAAGGCACCAAAATGTAGTTACAGTTATTATCCGAATTTATGTTAACTATACTTTAATTAAAATTGAATGCCGCCTACCAATAATGTACGAGTAGCTTTTATACCTTTTTCTAGAAAAATTGCTTTACGTTTAATAACGAAATATAAATTACATTTTTATTATACAATTCATTTTGCTTTGCGCAAAAAAAATCTTGAAACATCAAAAGTCAATTTTCTCAATGACTTTTGACGTCTTTGGATGAAATCGGCAAATCTATTGAGAGAGAAAAAAATAAAATGCATTCAGATTACATAGAGTTGAATATTAGAACATAAACTGTCTTCTTATTCAAAACTTCTTATTATGTTATATATGTATAGGTGTAGAATGCATAATAAACTTTTTTTTGAGTTTAAAACTTGAATATAAAATCTACCAATCATTTTATATATTTTTGTTATGTTGAGGTAGAATTAATTTCTGTTATATTTTTACCCATAACCTGAGTCCAACATGACCCAAACCTAATATCAGAATTGAAACAGATCTTTCATCTAAAGAGATCTTCAGACCATGACTCTCTATTTTACATGTACATACCCTATTGCATCATCTGCATTTCTATTACTTGTACAAACTATGTAATAATATTTCACTATTTCACTAGGCTGATGACGAGTACTTACAACGAATATCTCAACTGGAACACGAAAATATGGTGTTACGCCAAAATATTGAATCAATGACCGGAAAGGTAGAAATTGTGTTGCAATAATTTTTTTATCGATTTATCCTTGTAGGTACGGTAATTGAGAAATCCCTGAATCTGTAACAAAATGTGTTTATTTAACGCATCATATCAAAACGTATTGAAAGAGATTTTTAGTTTCATAAAATTGTAGACGGGATCATTCAAAACGATCGTTTATGGAAAAAACATAATATATAGGTATATTAGAAATGTATATTTAGAAATAAAATTTAATGACAATCAAAGTATAGTAATTAATACAGAGTCAATCACAGTAGTTTCCCTCCTTTCGACAATTTTTTCTAACTGTGTCATTGGATCTTGAAGGGCTCTCTGCATTCTGTTTCTTGTGACATTTGGCAGTTCAGCATTGAGGGAATCTCCAACATGTTGACTCGAATGAAACATTTTTCTTTTCACCTCCAATCTCGAAAATATATATCTGTCGCATATATTTGTATCTTTTTCTGTTGAATGTATTGGCGAATCAGTTGTGATCATGCATTTTCATACTGAAGCCGTAGATTTCAGGAATAATTGAACCTGGCTGATTTCTCAGAATTTGTTGTACTATTTGCATTCAATACTTGATAATAATACCTTTAATAGAAACAGCAAATATTACTAAAAATTTAATTCCATATTGAATCTCCGGCAGTTTGTCTGCAATCATTAACGATCGTTTTTAATGATCCAGCCCATAGAATAGATAACTGATGATATAATCGATTTCTATATTCTAGCTTTCTTCTCTTGAATCTGCTATTGCTGGCCAGTCTGAATTGTCCTCTAAATTGTCACAACTAGAGACTGAGAACGCTGCTCTAACAGAGGCTGCCGCACAGCAACGGAGTCAATACGAAAGATTTGTTGATCACATTGCCAGTCAAGTGGTACAGACTATTGTGTCCCAGAAGGTAACTTAAGTAGATCTAGAATGTTGTTCTACTAAAAAAAATTTTTTAATCGAACAATTGGTACCTAGGTAGTAAATAGACTTTCTCAAATAGTATACTTTATCTCTTTTTGAATCAAGAAACAAAAATCAAGAAACAATAAAATCATTGTAAAATTTTAAAAAAATATTTAAAAAAACTGAAATAATTTTTAAATTAAACGTTGAGATTCAACAGCTTTTCTTTTTAACGTTGGAAATATTACCCTAAAATGGTTAGGTAATAATTTTATATTGTGAATAGTTGACATTGGAATTTCATTGAAATGAATACCTACACCATTGTATGTATCATCCAGAACTTTGTCACGATTTCCGAAAATGTATATTTGTTTACTTAATAAGATTTGTTTTTACTACAATACAATAAATTACCTTTTCTTGAGTGAATAACCTAAATTGAAGATATATGCAATTTCCACATTCATTGTATTATTTAAGTATACAACAAATGTTCTAAATGACCTCATTTCAGATTTTTGGCGATTTCTGTTTGTTTGTTTTTTAATTTGAAAATTGAAAAATACAATATTGACATTTAAAATAATTTAAAATGGGACAAACATATAGACCTAATACCAAACAAAATTTAAAAAAGAACATATTCCACCCAATTCTACCCAAATAAGATAGTAGCTTTCCCGAATGGATTTGATAACTGCAAAAGTTTAGAATCAGTTAAGTATTTCCAAGAATTTATCGTTATTCTTAGAATTTTTTAAAGTTATTTTTAGAATGAGATAAATAGGAATCTCCTTTATAATTAAACAGCCAATCATTATTTAGAAATAGTTTCTATCGTTTACATTAGGAAAAATACATAACAATTATTTATTTTATGATTTATGAATCGAAACTTTTACAAGAGACTGCACTTAGTTTTTCCCATTTATAATTATGCAGTAAAAATATATGGATCCATTCCTAATAAAAACATTTTAAAATATCCAGAAAATACAAAACTGCCGGTTTATTAACCTAATTCTGGGTGAAACAAGAGTAGAAAACATTCATAAAATATCTTACTGGTTAAAAATAACTACCAATTAAGGCTCCTACTAATACCTACCTAATGTATGATTTACAAAACGTATTAAAGAAATCTCAAATTTTAAAACAATCTTATTTTAAATAATGAAATTCATCATATAGGCAATAGTGGAAATAATAACCGTTACCAAATGTATTTTTAATTAATGTTTTTATTCCGTTTATGTTTTAAAGATGTCCAACTAAGATAATGGTTATATACCGTTTTCTGGACAACCCAATTTTGTGTATTGATTAAATAAACATTATTATTATTATTATTTAATAATTTAGATTTTTAATCTTACTGTGTAATTTCACCCATTTTTTGTCATTTACATAGAATTTCAGGAACGAAAATTCCGAGCTAAAATCCCGCATGCAGATTCTAGAACGTCAGAACCAACATCTGCTGAAACTAGTGCGCACCCATTTTATTGCTATGAATCATAATGCATCCTCCAATCATACGAGTCCGCGTCATCAACATCACCGATCCGATCCCACCGCAATGACAAACCAACAACAACATCACCATCCGCCTTATCATCGTCGGTCCAAACGTAATGAATCATCATCTAGCACTCCTAGTCCAAGCCACGTTTTCAAAAAAGTCAGTTCACAATTAATTTCAGATTTTCATTCTATCTTTATGATTGCTTTGACTCTCTAGAGAAAGAAAGATTCTGATCTACGATTGAAAATAAATGATATTATAAAGTTTAATTTTGTAAATGACTGTTGTTGTGTTTTTGTTTATTTAAAATTAAAGAAATTACATAATAGAGGTGAGAGATCAAATATATGAAAACAATTAAAATAAATTGATTTTGTTTCATAGAAAAGTACAGCTATTAGATACAAAATTATATATAGGTACATATCAAATTTGATTAAATTATTCAGATTTTAATTTCTAATTTTCAGGATTCTAAGATTGAAACGCCCATATCTCCGGTTTGTCCCATTCAAAATGATCTTGAGAATGGCTCCTCGCAATCGCATTCGCAAAGCAAAGTGCCCATTAAAATTGACACTGTAAATACAAATATATTTTACAACGATTTTTGGAAAATTAATTGTTATTTACCATGAAAATGATTGAAAGAAATTAAATTATACTTATTTTAGAATTGTCAATAATAAACTTAGATTTTAATAACATAACGTTGAAGATTTTGACACATATAGTTTTTTTCTTTTAGCCATGCCCTCCATCATTCTCACCTGGGCGCTTTTATGCATCACCATCCTCTTCGTCGTCATTTACACGCAGCAAAACTGCTGATCTTGACAGTAACCAGCTCCATAATTTAGAATCCTTAGCCGTGGCTCCTGACAAGCATCTGTACTATAATCTCTCTCATTCATTTCCTCCCATCCAAGAACTCTCACCTTGCTCCAGCCTCGGTCATGAGCGCTTGCAAGTTTCGTCTCAGGTATACCAAATTGATTTTACAGAACGTGACAGCATGGACTATAATCCTGTGGTGTCAAAGGCAAACGATTTGAGCGCAGTTGAGTTAAATACTCCGACAGCAATTATTCGAAACCGTAGTCATGTGATTTTAGGTTCAAAAACGCTTCCATTATTTCATCGCGACCGTCAACAAAGTCAGAATAGGCATTCCACGCCTATATCAGTGAAAGTGAATGAATCCAGTCCACTAGTTCAAGAATCTCAGTCGTCATTAGATAACAAATGCGAAGGAAATTTACACCGAGAAACTTCCAAAGAAGATTCGTCGTCACCCCCATTAACAACGGATTTGAGTAAAAATACCGATAAAATTGGTGATGGACACGAGCAAAGTTTACCACCTTCTCCGCCAAATCCTTCCACCTCCTTTTCCAAAGATGACGGATATTCGTCAATGAGTTGTGACGGTAATGTTGCATCTCCTCTAACCTCAAGGCGCGAACTGTCCACAGTGGGTGAACATCGAAGTGAAGATGAAGCCCCATTGTCACATCATAATTCATTTGGAATTAATCCGAAATCTAGTCCTTCAAAATCTACAAGGCCATCCAATTCAAAACACTCTAACCACCAATCAATGGATAATTCTGTATCGAGTGATGTCTCTACTATATCGGGCGTGTCCACTTCTAGTTTAGAACTTACAGCCTCGTTGGCCGCAGCCGCTCAGCTGCCATCGGATCCTGTTGATTCTGTGTCAGGAAATTCGTCAAGAGTTCGCCCATCTTGCCCGCCGCCAACTGATGTAATGAGAAATTTGCGACAGAACTTCGAGGCTACTATCTTGGATCGCTGGCCCACCGATGGAAATTCCACAAAAGTTGCATCCTTGACTGGCAAGATTCTTTTTAGTAAAGATTCGACATATCAGTTTACGTATGACATGCTTGAGGACTCGCTGAAAGAAGATCTGAATAATATTGCTGAATTGCCTGTCTATCGGTAAGCTTTTCTAAAATAAAATCACAAAAAAATAATTAGAATTTAGTTGAATCAGTAATAAATAATTATTTATACAAAATTTATGTACATAGAGCTACTTTATACTACGAGGATATCTAGATATTTGAGTATTAGAAAGTGCTTTATAAATGAGTATACGTAATTTTATGCAATCATTGGAAATTCAGTTTCTATGAATTTTGCAATATGAGAAAATGTGTCGTCGTTGGAAGAATTTCAAATAATAAACAACAATATGTTTTTATGAGTTTAAAGTATAGCATTTTTAGTTTAAAAATTATTATTTTTATGTACAAGATTACTTGCAAGTAGTATTGTATTTTTGTCATAATTTTTATATAAATAGCATAAATATATATTTCCATGACATATAAAGTAGTCCATGGTATATAAAGTGAAACTTTAGTGATTGATCTATGTATGTATGAGAAAATAAACTTTATTATCGATACATAGAATAAAATTACGTATACTCATTTATAAAACACTTTCTAAATTTCGTATAAATAATTATAATCAGGAATGTCCCTGTATTCAAAATTCAATAAATAAAATCTATTCTTTTTATCAATATGGACGTTGAATGAAGTCGATTTAATTGCTATTATGTACTTTGAATTACTGCAATACGTTCAATTTGAAATTCCTTAATGTATGTATTTGAATATCCTTTTCTTATTAGCCTTTAAATCTTTCCCAAAGAAGAGTACTCCCACGAACGGCCACCCACAACATCGCTGTTTAAAAAGCCGGCTAATATTAATCAATACGAACACCTCTTTATAAAAAGAATAGATCTCAAACAAAACTTTCTATGATGTTATGTACTTAAACATTAAAAGAACAAATTTTGTACGAGTACAAAAACAAAAAAATCTAAGCATTTATTTTTGTTTGATATTTATAATCAATTTAGAAACATTGTGTAAACTCTTTGATATCGTGACAACATCGGTTAGATAGATATAAAACATTATCGTCCCAGCTATAAATATTAATTTCATTGTGTTTTAGCGATCAAAAGGAGCGCTATTTGAATTCAATTAGAAAAAACGAAAAGTACGGTATCGGCCACTCTGGATCGAGTATTGACTTGGAAACGTTCACCACCCATCGCCATCTTATTGGCAAGCGTAGACACAACTTTCGAGTTCAGTGCACCAACGTTTACAGTGATACTGAACTTTTCACTGATCGGTTCATCATAACCTCGGCTTCTGATAGTGATTGTTCGCAAATTGGAGATACCGAGGAAGTTGTTGCAGAAGACTCCAATGCCACAATCTGTACCAAACCCCATATTACTTCAGTACGTTTGCTTGAAAAGATTTAAAATCGGTAACAAGGTCATTAACCTCGAAGAAATGTTCTCGATGTGATGATTCAGTTACCGATTTTTTTTCATTCATTGATTTATTTTTCGAAATTTTTATTTCATGTCACTTGATTTTAATTACATATTATTGGGTGATGCAATTTTTTTTCATTTTTTCTGTTGAATTATATCAAAAGAAAAATATTCAGTTAGAAAAAGTATAGAGCCATAAAAAGTTTATATTTTCCAACGATTCTCACACATGGCTCACTCGATGGTTAACTGATTCTTTATCTTTCCGTCTAGTTTTAAGAAAAACGACATTTCGCCCGCCCCCTCTTATATCTAAAGTTTTTATTTGAAAAAAGATATATTACGTATTTACTTCATTTACTACTGGAAGTAACAATAATTTGTTTTTGATTTTAGTGTGTAAAAAAGACATTTTCTTCTTCAAAGCACTGTAAAGTCACTTTCGTTTCGCCAGTTGTTCGCACTATTTCGGAAGAAGAATGTTTAGTGAGTTCAATAGTCAAAATCCAGTTATTCCTACAGGAGTACCAGTTTCCTTTAAAAATTAAATGATGGAGAATAATGGAAACAACGATAATAAATAATCTAGCTTCAACAAAAAAATAATAGGATTCATTATATTTCCTGAACTTCTGTAATCCAGTAGAATTTGCCTAATTGAAATTCCAGAAATAGTAAAGGAGAAGTTTTGTATATTTATGTAAGATATCGTTTGTTTAAATGTCTCACTATTTTATTCCATATTGGCGAATTCTAATGTGTTTTTAACCAGAGTATTTCCCCTAGTATTATTTGTTTGATTTTCTTTTAGTTTACCGTTGAAGATAAACCCACTGAACACAGTATAGCTTCCATTCATTCTGTCTCAACCCCGTCATCGGCCACCAAAACATCCGCCATACCAACATACGTAATGAAAAAGCCGACAATACCAACTGCAACCACGGATTCCAAATCCAATTCGACAACCCAGCCCTTCTCCAAACAAACAGCGGGGATTTTACCGGGGCCGGTAGCACATAGAAAACGTTTTACAAAACACCAAAAGAAACAACATGGAGCAACTTTTCCTGCTGTCTTGGGAGATGCCGAAAATCCGAATAACAAATCCAGTGAGTTTGGGTGGAAGAAAATGAATGTTTATGCGGCTTATAATGCTCTAATAAACAGTGTTTAATAAATTACATTTTGAAAAATATTGCCTAATATTAAACATGTTTAGATAATTTACGAATGCTTTTCTTATTAGGTGTTTTAGTAAGTGTTAAATGTTTAATTCTCATGACAAATTTCAAAATTAAACAATGAATTTTATTTAAGAGGTCCTTAAATTTCGCATACCTATGTATCTATAAGATTTTAGCCATTTATTTAGTCTTATTTCGAAATATGTATTAATATTTTCCCTTTTAGACTGCAATACAGCTGCAAACATGACTTCTTCTTCAGACTCCGAAGTGTTGCCCAAATCCCTGTTAGATCCAGCTACCCATACAGACGGCGTCTCCAAACCTCCAAACAAGACAACGACAATAGGCCAAATCCCTAAATCGTCGCCAAGAAAATTGAATATTCCTCGATCGCAACCAGGCGCACCTTCTGCGTCTTCAGTAACTTCACCGGACAATACTGTGGTTGTGGGTGCCAATCCAGCTTATTTCAACATCCAAAATATTAGTCCGCCTCCACCTCCTGACTCAGAATCGAATGTTGACAGCAAATCCGCGCAGACTGATATTGGAGGACGCTCCAGACCGCCACCTGGAAACTCGGCGAAAAGGTATAAGATGCACTCATTTTACTAACATGGTAGATTAATGCATCTACATAGATAGATCAATATGTGTCACTATCTATATTTTTTAATGCTTATACCTACTATGAAAACCTTCTAGGGAATCATTTTAATTATAGAAATTTAGCTATTAGAGATTGTTTAGATTTTGCACAGTTCAACTATTTATATTTGAGACTCTTCCACAAACTTCGTTGGTATTAAGTACCTAGCCTTGTCCACAAACGTTATTTAGATCAAATTACACGCCTAACGAAATAGGTAGCTACCTACTTATAGCAAATCAATTTACATTGTCTGAAAGTAGAAACAAAGAAGAAAATATAAAGACTCTAATCTGGAGCATACTTTTATATTGTTCTGAGACGTGGACACCATTTGAAAACATAAGAAAATCGATGCAAATGAAGAAGTCTTAGCGGATATCAATGAAAGAATGAGCCTACTAAATACAATTACGTAAGAAAAATTGGATAGGTCACATATTGAGAAGATATAACCGACTGAAAATAGCATTTAAAGGCAGACTTCTAGGAAAAAGAAATCAAGGAAAAACATGTTAATGGATCTTGTAAGAGTGTCATATTTAGATCTTAAGGAATTTGCACGTAATAGGGAACAGTGGAGAAAGTGGAATCCATAGATATGGACCTTCCACAAAGCAGACAACAAGATAGATAGATAATATAAACTTGAAGTAAATCGACGCAAATGTTTTCACCGAAATGTTTCTGTATATGAAAATTACATTTAGTGACCCTTGGAGACACTGGGACCATTTGTACAACTTAAGATTTCCATTTTCGTAAACTACAAATACTACAAACCGTTTGTGCTCAAGTACCTCAAGGTATATTTGAAATCTGTGCTTGAACTAGCGCCTGGACTAATAGTTTAGAGGACTATGTACACCCAATAAACAGGGTGATGCAGAAAAAACGGTATATATTCTCTATTAATCTATGGATATAAATTTTTATTTAAATGAAAACCATCTATCTGTCCTCGTAGAATGAAATCATTTATCAAAGGAATATCAAATGAAATCTATGAATCAGCTGTCCACTTAATATTGTATGCCTAAAACCATAGATAAAAATAAATCTTAAAAATGTCCATAGAATAAAGATAATATAATAATTATTTTCCTGAAATTGGAAAAGTAGTACTTTTCTATACGAGAATTTCTATTGCTACCGAGAGAGCGAAGCGATCGAGGCAACAATAGATATCCGAGTATGGAAATGGTACTTTTCCAAT
>JAUYWI010075519.1:0-13808 GCA_034780595.1 Parotoplana pacifica | reverse complement strand
TTTCAATCACCGAGCTTGACTGGTCATCTTATCATGCTTCAGCTTGGGTGTAGAACAAGATACACATGAATACATAGCTTTGATTTAATCTTGAAGGGATGTTGTTTTTATGTTGAAGCCATATTTATATTTTTACTCACCTTTCGGTTGGATTACATTCATTGCTATGATATTAGTACTGTCGAAGGCTTGACAGATATTATTTATTAATTTTATTTCATAATTTGAATGTTTGCTGCAGTAAAGATTTTATTCTACATATAACATAAATTAACAAAAACTGCAATTTTATTAAATTTATATTATAACTTTAGAATGATGTATCTCACGAACCGAAAATCGTATTAACCTAACTTCTGTTGCAAACAGCATCGAAGTTTATTCTCTTTCAGTATGCCAAATTTCAATTAAATCGGTGAATTTTCGTTTTATACTACTATCATATAATACTTGTTTCTGGGCGGTTACTTTGGTGCATCAACAAAACTAAAACGGCTTTTTATAGTCCCTTGGACACTTAATAAATGTGCCAAATTTAGTTGAAATTGGTTAAAATTAAGGGACCACTATTGGTGCTGAAGAAAGAAAGAAAAACTATTTTGATTAATGGCATTCATAGTTCGAAAACCACTGCACCGATTTATATGAAATTTGCAAAGAGCAATCAAATGACCAAAATTGGTTGTTCTAAGGTTTAAATTGCACTAGCTATAGATGTCCAAAATTTAGTCTAGCTCATAGAGCTAATGGCCTTTTGCCATTGGCCTAGATACATAAACTAAAATGGAAACAATATGGATTACAATATCCCTACAAATAAAACGATATGGATATGAGAATAAAGAAAACACATTTTAAGTTATTACCAGAGATATCGATCATTGAAATATCTAATTTTATTTCATCTCCTTCATGAACAGAAACAACTTCGCTATCAGTCTTGTCCAACACTCGCAATCCTATTCGGAGTCCAGATGGTGGAGGTTGAGTACTTATGGCAGTTCTAGAACTAAATAAAAAAATCTACAAATGTATGTATACCTATAAACATTGCCTATAATATTCCAATAAGGCCCTGAAAGTATAAAAAATAAAATAAATAATTATCATTGGATATTTAAATCAGAATATTTTTAGCAGATATTTTTTAATTATTTTTCAGTTTAGAGTATAAATGCCTAACTTACTGAATATAATTTCTGAAATGTACCCAATTAAAGTAATTAAAATCATTTTCCTTCGGATATAAACCTTATTATTTGGTACAACCATTTCATCTTGCGACTTTTTCAGGTACAAATAAAGTTAGGTCATAATTATAATTATACCTACCAATACTCTAGCACAAATGCGTAGTATTGATTAAGTCTACCAATTAGTTTATGTAAAAGTTCATAATAATATCAGTAGAACAGACTTCATCAACACTTTAGTCATTTATGCTAGATGTATGTAGGTATAAAATTGTAACTATGACTTATCTTTACTTGTACCTGAAGAAGTCGCAAGACGAAACGTTATATTCAAAGGGAAAAAACAATTAGGTACTCTGATTATATCCGTTTACGTGGTGGTAGCCTTACAAATCTATGTACTTTTAAGTACCTATTTTATTTGTACTAATTTCCTATTATCACCTTATTATTAACAAGATGACTGAAAGAATCATATTTGATCTAACAAATATTTAATATTTTAACTTACTTATTTTCACAAAAAAACAAAGAAAAAAATAGAAAAAAACATCTGTAATTATAAGTGTAGGTATTAACCGATCGATATATTGATCAAATGATTAGTTAATTAGTTGATTCTTTCTATGAGATTTTTATCAAAAATAAATTTGATATTGAATTGCATACTCTATCAGAAATTAGCAGCCGAACAAAGTAGAGAAATATCTTGGTAACTATACTTTGTTAATTGCAGCAAGTGAAACTTAAAAAAAACGTGGATTTGTTTTTACCCTGTCAATAATGTTATTTTTCTCCTTCCTTCCTTTTCTAACGTTTCCACTTTACTAAAGTAAATTAATTATTTCAACATATATGTTCGGATGTAATCAATACTCTTTTATGAAACAATCTGAAAAAACAAATGTTTCTTTTGTCCTTTTTCAAAATGTAATATAGAAAATACTAGACACAATTTTCTGCTAATCGCTGTTTATGAAATTTTCACTCGGTACAATAGAATCAGTTATTTGATTAAAATCAATAAACATATCCTAACTATTAAATTATGTACAATATTTACAAAAATAACGTTTTGTTTAATTGTACTCATGTCAACTATTCAAACTAACTTAATGAAGATGGTGTTGTCGTCATAATAAAACATTAAGCATAAAGCAATATTTGTAGGCAGATACTTTTAAAGTGGATACAGTTCTATGGGTACCGGGTACATAAGAACAAATATAATACATTTTTTTACATTTTAGCATAAACTTTCGGCTTTCGTTTTGGTTCATTTGAGACACAGGTTATGGGAAATCGAAGATCCCGACTCATTGTCCGATAACTTGGAATTGTCAAAATTTCAAGGACACTTTCATATTGCACTAGGCCTTGCTGAAATAAACAAAAAAAAGTTATAGATTGCAATCAACTCACTTGCATATATATATTTACACCAAAAGGTTTCACGAAAGAATAAGGAAATCTTTATATATTTTAACTATTTAGTTGGTACAAACTTCATACTTTGATAGATCATTTGATATCTTTGATAGAATATTTGATAGCATATTTGATTAGTTTGTTTGATTTCTTTGATAGTATATTTGATATTTTGATAGATCATCTAATATCTTTGATAATACGTTTGATATTATTGATAGTCCTATAAGTGTGGGTAATATTTATATAAACATTTCAAAGTTCCAGTAATTATTCTGCAACATTAAATAAAAGTATATTTAAATCGAAGTAACTATAATTTAATTATTATCCAATAACTATTAAAAAATTTAAAATGGTACTTAACTGCAAAATGATAATTTATTTTCAAAGATTTAGGTTAAGGCTTGTTTGAAGGCTAAAGTACGGCATGGCATATGGTTCTTACCTTTAATCTATATGATCGGACCCCGCAACTTCTGGAATTGTCCAAAACATCCACTCGAATACAAAATCGCCGTTGTAGTTGGTCATGAGAGTAGTGGCCTATGAATACAAAAGCCTAATTATGCATGTACGACTATTTATTTCTCTAATACACTGTTTTTAATTTTTTTTTAGAGTAATTTTGGTACTAACCTGTTTGTGCAAGCATTTCAGCGTCTTTTTTGCCTTTCAAAGCCTCTTTCAATGTGCAGCTCATCGTGTCCCGTGCTGAGCCCAACAGATGCACCACAGCTTGGCCCTTTTGCAAGTCCATACCGAGATTTTCATATGGTGGTTGATAATGAGGTAAATAGCACACCGTTAAATAGCCATTTTTACAATGCAAATTCACTAAACATGTTAAAAAAAAGTAGGTATACTGTTATTAAAATCTAAATAACCTTGGAAGATTAACCTATTTTCACATAAGAACTTAGGGGAAGGTAGCCACCCCCCCTCTAGAATTTCATAACTTCCCGTAGATGGATTGGGCTGAAATTGGTACAAGATTCAACAGAATAAAATTAAAAAATCAATAGGGGGCGGGTTAAGAGCCAGTTACGTCATGTCGAAAAATTGAAGTATGTCCGATTTGTTTCTAATTTGGTGTATGCCCACTAGGCACTCAGTAACATAAAGCCATAAAATAAATTTTTGAAAAATATTGATTATCGATATTTTTGGCAAAATCACCTAAATGCTCTAATTTGAAATTTAAAATTAAAAGGGCATTAGAAACTTGGATGTCTCACTTTTATGGTTTCTGGTCTGAGGCCCAGCATACTGGGGTAGATCCATAAACATATTTTTAAACGTGAATTTCTTCACGTATAAATGGCTCTATTTGTTTCAAAACAGTTTATTATTGATTTCTAGATCATTTCTAGTGGTTTTAGAATGATTTCCTGGTCCAAATAATTGAAATCCGAAAATTTGATTTGGCCTGGTCCGGTCAATAATCAGTGGACTTCAGTTTCTGACTTTACTTGGCACACTTATAACATGCTAGATAAATAATAGATGTGCCAAATTTGAAGGCATTCCAAAGAAACTAGTCATATCTTATTAAGAAATTAAGTTTTCCTATCGAAATATGTAGGATTTTCATTTATGGGCATATTTTGTAACAACAAACGTCATATCATTTTTTTAGAGCAACAAGTTCAAATCAAATTTTCTAGTTGTTAGGAATATAGAACTGAGCAATTTCAAAAATTTGAAAAAAAAAATGAATTCAGAGGTTTTGTGTAATTCAAAAAATACAAATTATTGATTTTTTGTTCTCAGGTTACCCTGGTCATAAAAATCAATATTTAAAAAAATCCGGAATATGTATATTGAACAAGGGAGTGTTTATAGTCCATCTACAAAATATCAATCAATCCTATTACTGTTTAGCTATAGAATTGATTTGTCTAAAAAGTTCATTTTAGAATTTTGGGACCAACTTGGGGGTGATCACACAAACAAATTGATGGCAAAATTCGGCAAGAGAATTTGGAGAGCAGATTCCAAATTTCAAATATGTAAATCGATTCAACCGGTTTTTGGAAATTTAGCAAAAACCTTAGGGTGGCACCCCCTAAATCCGCCAAGAAACCTCAACAATTACTATACAGACACCAACTATAATCAAACAAAATGGATATCTGTTTTTTATAGGTGGAATATTATTGAATTTATTTGTTTTAACATTTTAGGTTCAATTGGTGGTAAACAAAAAATTACTTTACAATGGAATAAGATTTTTTTAAAATCTATTAAGACTCCTGAAGTATGCTGTGTAAACACCTAGTCGTCGACCTTAGGTCATTTTTGTAAATTTTGATTTATACACAATGCCTGGTTTATACGGATTACAATAATAAAATCAAATCAGGTAGCCGATATTTCAAACAAAAAATTACAACATTTTAATATAGAAAATTGTTGGGAAATAGCGATTAAAAATTAAAAATTAAAATTTGAGCACAATTTTATTGGAAAAATAATAAATTAATAGCTTTCTTATCAATTAAGACTATAGATAACATTCTTTGGTATAATAAATATGCATTATCTTTTCGTTGATATATGTAGGTCGACATTGTTTCAAACTAAGAGGGCAAATTTACAAAATGAAATGTAGAATGAAATCTTTCCTGCAGCATACATACAAAATTAAAAAGTAATAAATAAAATTTGTCAGTACAGAATGTAATCCAATTAAAAGATGTGTGGCTTCAACATAAAGACAGCATCTTTTCAAGATCAAGGCAAAACTATGTAATCATGTGCATCTTATTCTACACCCAAGCTGAAGCATGATAAGATGATCAGTCAAGCTTGGCGATTGAAAGTACTATCTAGTATATCCGAAATCCAAAAATTAATATCCATGAAACAGTGCAGTCAGAAATGAAAAATGTAAAGTTGTTAAAATGCAAAACAATAACAAGAAATATGATGCGGGACTTGGGACCCTCAGCGGTCGGTTTTCGATGTTGACTTATTTCTACTTTCGCCTTTCTTGTGTTTTCTCTATAATCTTGTTGTTAATCCAGGGTTTCTTTGGTGCGATTTTTCTGATGTTCTAATTTTTGCTTTCAGTTGGTTCCATTTATGGATATTCATTTCAGAGCAATGTTGAAGCGCCCAAGTGTCTGTGAACCTGGTTTGGTGCATTTCTATCTGGCAGACAAAACCGGAGATGGCCTTCCTCTTAGTCCCATCCTCTTCATCACCTTCATCAATGACATCATCAACGAGCTACAAAGCATCAATGGTATGACGGTCTCACTCTTTGCAGACGACCTTGAAGTGTTAGCAGCAGGCCCTATCCTTCAGGAAGATCTAAAACAAACACAGTCGGCAACAAACGTAATCACCCAATGTGCACATAATTGAAAGTGTCAACTTGCTCCTGAAAAAACGAAATGTGTGTCATCAGTACTGACCTAAGCGATGTCAGCCGCGTCACTGCACTCCTGCTCATTGTCAGCAACATCAATATCACAACATCCAAACACCCTAAACACCTAGGGGTCACTTTTGACCGACTCATCCATTTCCAGAAGCATGCACAGAACAGAGTAAACCAGGCCAAACCCAAGTACGTCAATTAAATGTACTCACAGGTACCTCATTGGAATGCAACAGGCAATCACTTCGCTCACTTTATCTTGGTCATATCAGATTAGTCTCAAATATGCAGGGGGAACCTGGGTGCCTTTTATAGGCGCTACAGTGATTAAGAAGCTTGAATTGGTCCAATACCAAACAGCTCGCATTATCACTGGCTGTACCAGAAGTACCCTAACTGATGGTCTTCTCCTTGAAATTGGTCTCATCCCCATGACTACAAAAGGGTAAATCATGGCCTCTAAATTGTATGAAAAGTCTCTTCGCATGTCAACAACCAACTTGCTCGTTCAGCCACGGGTCAAAGACTCAAACCAATCAATACATGGCGCCACAAATCTCAACAATCGAGCCAATCCATCCCAGAGAACCCCTTTGGTTTACACCACCTTTTCCTCCGTTACATAACAGCAGTCGGATTGTTTTTAACTGGTTGTGTTTCCAGAAGTGTATCTGCTCATGAAAGGCTTAATGCAGCGGTAGCTACCTTAACTAGGCTCTCACCCCTTTTTATCTGTATCGGGACTGATGGGAGTATCAACAATGGTGTGAATGTGGGAAATCACCGTCCCAGCTGGTGCATTTTGGTTCCTCCTACAGTGCAGAATCATCTCCACTCGAAATTGCCACAGAATTCTTCAATACAAGCCTCACAAACAACTCAGACATATTACATAACATCTGCACAGACAGCCGCTCTTCCCTTCAGAGCTAGCAGAATTACCCTGGTACAAATGACAATCAGAGCATCTACAAAGCTAGAAAACACCTCAACAACATTAATGAAGTCGCCACTGCTTGATCAAAGCAACCCTTCCATCCCCTTTGACACTGGATCGGAATCGGTACGCAGCCGGCTAGCCAGAAGAAGGAGAAATTATAACGTTATAAAAACAAGATAAATAAGTAATGAAAATGTCCCGAAAAAGCAAAAAGGCGTTATTTTAGAAGCTGGTATTGTTCAAATTTTAGGACAGAACAACCCTAATTGTTCTGTAAGTTTTGTAGACGCAATCAGGTTCAACTCAAACATTAAATGGGAAAAGTTTTTCCATGCTCAAAAATCGAGGACTAGCTGTTAACTGACCACACCCTTGAGTCTTAGCTGGATGTATATAAAATGATTCTTCTTTTCCATGATTAAAAAAAGATATGATTTCATCGTATACTCCATAAGTATAGTTAAATATTGTCCTACATTTGGGTTAAAAGAAAGAAACTAAAAAGAACTGCCAATATTCATATAACTTATACACTAACTAGTATTACATAATTATGTATTAAATTGTTTATGTTTATGTCATTTACTATGTACCTACATTTTTGTACATGTATATTTTAAATATTTTGTAGTTTTATTTTTAACTTATTGATTAATCTATTAAACTTTTGTACGTGTGTCTAATAAAAAATAAATCATTGAATCCACAGAATAGTCATTTATACTCTATGATATTCTATGATTAAATCATTTCTTTTAGATACACGCACATAAACAAAAGTTCTCTAAATTAAAAATAAGCTAAACATAAAAATAAAATATTAAAAAAAGATGTCTAAATATGTATTGTTCATGGCTGTTCTGCTCTTCGACAGGTAACAACTTCGAACATACAAATCTTCAAAGAAATGTTTGTTAAAGTTATCTTAGTTTTCACGAAATTTTCAAAATATTAGCTTGAGGTAATTTTAAATAAGACATATTAGATTTAGGAAATATCTAAAGTTTATTGTTTAATTATCTAATTGCATGATTATAAAACATAACATACCATACATACCGTTAGTTCTATATAATTAGCGTCAAAGTAAAACAAATAAGTGACTTCGCAGTCATTGTTTAAAATTTTACAATGCCAGATTAGAGTGTTAACGTCATGAAATACTCGGTGATATGCAACAAATTGATTGATATTTGATAGCTAGTGTAATATCTGAACAGTTCTTACAGAGTTCAGTTCATTTAAGAGATCGGTAGTATCTAAACTGTTTCTAGTATATTTCTTACTAGCTGTTTTGCGCGATGGAAGTTTAACAAATGCGACAGAAATTTCTTCAGAAAGTTTCCTCCCAACTGGATTCAAAACGCCACAATTCCATTACTGTCACCAAAGAAAAAATAAGCAACTGATCAATCGTCTGAAACTACTGTTAAATGGTGAACTCAAATAGGAACCGAATGGTTACATATTGCTGAATCAGTTCGAACTGTGCAAGATCACCCTTGATGAGACCACAGTTGGCACGTTGAAAAAGATTAGTTCTGACATGCGGATTGCTACAATAGACGAACTTTTTGACATCATTCCCGATGCCCATCTATATGTGCCCATTAAGGACGGGATATTGTGAAAAATGCAATCAATTCAGATTATGGCAATGTCACCAAAGAACAAATCAATTTGGTACAGGTCAGGGATTTGTGAACTGCCACTGCAAAAAAAGTTGTAACAGCAACAAGTGTAAATGTAGAAAAGCGAACATCTTATGTATACTACTTGCAGAGCATATATTTGGATCATTTTATTATTATTTAAATTATTTTAAATGCCCAGTCATTATAACTCCACCTTCTTTTTCTGTTTGGCACTTTTCAACATCAGGAACTGAAATCATATTTATAAACAATGACTGTGAAGTCACCTATTTATTGTATACAATGCCTGGTTATTATGTGCAATATGACTAATCATTATATAAAATGCCCAATCATTGTAGACTGATTTTCTGCTTTGACGCTAACATAAATGATGTGTTATTTCCAATAATAGTTAATATTTATAGGTCTCTTTTAAGTTGAACACACACTTTCTTTGAACTTTTATCAGACAGTCGTTATTTTGCAGATAATATACCTACACACATATCTTACCATGATTAATAGTACATGTTTGTAGATGGGCATCGGTAGATGTGGAGAGTTGCGACGGACATACACATCCATCTCCTTTATTGTCATTATTGATGTCGTAACATGTTCCTTTGCTTTTTGTGCATTTGGCACAATTTAGAGACGTTTCATTCAAAACAGGGACTAGAATGTAAACAATAAAGGGTATTCATTAAAAGACGCAACTCAAACTTAGGTGTATAATTAATCATCTAAATTAGGAATATAGTCCAGTGCATAAGTATGACAATTTAGGCATTTAAAACTATCTTTTTGATGTAAATATTATAAATAATATTAGTTATTGTAAAGGTTGAAGTAGCTACAATGAAATAATTTAGAGAATTAAAATTAATCAGACCCTTCCGCGCACTAAATCGAATTATATCAAACCAAACATCGATTTTAGTTGTGTAAACGAAGATACGAAGCAATATAAGTTTTCAGTTAATAAAACATTAAAAAGCTAATTAACAATAATATAGCTAATGAAGAAATATTGATGATCATTGATAAAAAAATGCAACTAACATTGTCTGAACAAAGTTCTTGTTATATTAATTTCATATAATCAGTAATATCAATCAAACTGTATTCTGTTTATCTAATAATACCTGTCCGCACCTTGCTTCCTTCAGAAATGATATTTGCTATTTTTTTAGAAAAAAAACCTAGTGATTGTTATTATTATGACATCAAAAAGTACTCACAACATTCATAGTAACGCAACGTAGACTGAAACACAGCAACAAACAATGCAGGGCAGAGGCACACACTGAGGTTGCTCACCGCGTCAACCTGCTTGCACTGTGCACGCAGGGAACGGCACAGTAAATGCGTTTTATCACAATAATTACCAATGTCAACTAGAAATGAATGATCAAGTCGATAAATGGATAATTTAATTAACAAATATAATAATGCTACTAATTTCTAATTTTATTAAAATGCAGGGTGGCGCAGAAGTCGCGCCCCATGGAGATATATACAAAATTTGCTATTATAAGATAATTGGGTAAATTTTCTGGGATGTATGCAATCCATAAATTTAGATTTAAAAATAGCCTTATTCCAGGAATGCAGAAATTGCAGGAATTATCATTTGATAACACAAGAAGAAAAAGTGGAATTAATTTTCATGTTTGTAGATGGTGCTTCTAACAGATTTATCGCAGAACAATTTAATCAACATCATCCAAATAGACGTCCAATTAATCAGCGCAGTGGGCACGTTAATCAAACGTTTCAAAGAAAGTGGAAGTGTCTACGATAGTCAACGTCCATCCCCCAAAAAGTCGACAAGGAGGTTGTCACTCGAAACTGGAGTCTGTAGGCGCAGTAATCAGCGAATACTATAAGAGGATAAATTTCATCCGTACAAGGATTCCTTAACTCAAGAGCTGACCGACCGACGTTTAGAATTTTGCGAGTGGTTTCAACAACAGGACCAAAACTTTTATAAGTAATGTGAACCGACACAATTCGTGATACTGGTCAAATGAAAATCCACAT
Organism: Parotoplana pacifica; assembly: GCA_034780595.1. Classification (NCBI taxonomy): domain Eukaryota; kingdom Metazoa; phylum Platyhelminthes; order Proseriata; family Otoplanidae; genus Parotoplana; species Parotoplana pacifica. The sequence goes on along the minus strand of JAUYWI010075519.1, from coordinate 3,179 downwards.
TGGATGGCAGCTACTTATGTCCAAAATGATCCAAAAGTGATGGTGTGGTCAGTTATCGGATAAACGTTTACTAGGATTAATAGTAACTACCTATCGTTGTATTGTAATTTATGCGTGTTTGCACAATGTTGTCGACACAATAAAGTTTGTTACTTGACAGAAAGGTTGGTTTTTCCTAGACGTAACAGGACCATATTTCTTTGATTCAATTGTGGATGGAGAAAAATATTTTTAACTGCTTCAGACATTCTTGGCACCTCTGCTAGATGACCTTCCACTGGCGAAAACTTTCAACGCATGGTTTCGACTATATAGAGCACCAACTCACTTTTCAACCATTATGCGGGATTTTCATAATAATTAATTTAAAGATAAGTGGATTGGTAGACGCGGTGCGATCGAATGGTTACTCTCTCATCAGATTTATTGCCTCTTGATTTCTTTTTGTGGGGATATTTGAAGTTCGTCGTATATTGCCAACGTCCAAGAAAGATCGACGAACTTAAAGAGAGAATCTGATTCGTGTGCCTACATCAATATGCAGAGTGAAATCTTTACTGCAGCAAACACAAAATTAAAAAATAAATAAAATCTGTCAAGCCTTCAACAGAATATAATCCAACTAAAAGATGTGAAAAAATATATGAGTTCAACATAAAAACAGAATCTACTGAAGATCAAGTACATCTTGTTCTACACCCAAGCTGAAGCATGATAAGATGGTCAGTCAAGCTTGGCAATTGAAAGTATTATCTAATATATCTGAAATTCAAAAATCCAAATCCTTGAAACAGTCTAGTCAGAAATGAAACATGTAAAGTTGTTAAAATGCAAAACAATAACAAGAAATATGGTGGGGGACTTAGGACCCTCTGCGGTGAGTTTTAACCAGTTTTATGTGTATACAACCGTCACTCTTCTCATAATCTAGTTATTATTCAAAATGTAAAAGGCTAAATTAGCACTAGTTGAATTAAAAGGCAAATCCAAAACGACTTTAGTGATGATGGAACAGTGCATTTATACCAACAATGCATATTCCTTATGTAAGAAATGTAATGGCCATGGCTGCTCACAACAATATTGGTATATAAAAATATCTTATATTTGATAACAACTTGCCTTCAACATATAAGAAAAGATAATGGAATTTTCATTTTTGGTCTTTTGAGAATACAAAATATCATCGATCTTACAACAACAAAATTGGCTTACAGAAATCAACAAAAAGAAAAAAAGCAAGAAAAAATGGAACCGAAAAATAGAAAGAATCCACGCCGGATGAAGATCTGAGGACCCGCACCAAGTAGAGTCCAACTCGTTAGTCAACTCGGCCAGGGAGGAACTCGATTCCTGAAAGTTCGCCCCCTCCAGGATTCGAACCCACGTCAGATGATGATCTGAGGATCCTCTACGTACCAACTAGAGTTCAACCCCTTAACCAAATTGTATTTATAATTACAAACTTAAAATCACATTTATTAGATTTAGTTCTTAATCAAAAACTATCGTTTGAACCTGTAAATCATCTTCATTATTATTTAAAAATAAAAAGCACAAAACCAGTGCCTAGATAACTTTCCCGTATAGACAGAAATGTGTCATTTTAGTAGTAGACCTAAAGGTCCCTAATATATCATTTATGCTTATACATTAGTAGTAGGTACATATGTATATCTAGTAGATGATGATTAGATGAATAAACACTCTGAAGGATCACTTTTAGAAAATGTTGACAGAATCTGTACCCACAGATTAACATGAGGCCAACATACCCATGGCAGAGGTATTATAGCATACTTCGCCGAAAAAAGTCTGTTTTACACCTACAGCTACATATTGCGGATAAGAAAGCGGTGTTCTTTCTTTAAAAAAACATATCGCATAAGATTATTTATAAACACACATACAATAGGTGTGCAGAAAAAATAATTTTGTTCATTTGACATTTTATCAACCCTTGTCAAAGGAAATTCTGATGTTGCCGGTTTCACCACGAAAAACAAAAACGTTTGAAAAATGCATTACCAAAATAAATACTTGAAATGTATTCGATCTATCTATTGAAATAATAATGTCAATATTTTCTAATGGGCTCCCTGCGTTCCAGTTTCAATGACGTTTGTTACTCATCTAAATTAGAAAATGGACTTCGGTAAATAAATAACTATTTCTTATTTGTAGTAGGCTTTTTATTTGACTTTTGAGCTGTGTTGTTAAGAGAATTACCAAAAAAGTAACCAGTGGAAAGAATTGTTATCGATTTTTAGTCTGAATTCTATGCATATATCTTGTTTTATTACTTAGACTTTAAAATCATTTCTGTATGTATTTCTTATGATTGGTCTGTCGTAATTTGAAATTAACGTTGTTTCTGTTACTTTTATTTTATTTAAAAATATGACAATAAGTAACGAACATCTATTTAGAGTAAGAGTGTTAATCCAAAATATCCGATATACGAATGTATGCAAACATAAACAATAATTTTAGCTTCATAAAATTACAATAACGTGAGGTTTTTCCTGTAGTGGCAGATTTAATGTTTGTAGTAAGATATTTATACGTGGTACATAAATCATAACATTTAAATCTAGACAGAGGTATGTAACTCCACATATAAGTAGCTACTTTAATACTATGTATAATAGTCAAAAATATAAGAACCAGTAGAATAATGGAGTCATATAAAACCTAATTATAGTTATTTAAATTAGCTTCCTATTAAAATATTGCATTGTGCAGTAAATAATGGAAATTCTGCTAAAAAACAAAATGTATAAATAGAATATTAGGTTGGTATACTGATAAGGATCATTATAATTTCTGCAGAGATAGATAACTCTAAAAACAATTCTTCTAACATGGCACACATATTTACCTTTTTGCCACTTAGGCTTTCCGGCGTCAACTCCAGCGAATCTGACACACCACCAGCCGAAGAAGAGGCGGAAGACAGTCACATTTCCTACACGAACCCCACCACTACAATCTCTGGTATGATCCCCGGTCATGATCTATTTGAGGAGGTGCCGGGGCACTACTCATCTGCCACTAGTCAAGTGATTGTCAACCACAGATTGTACAGGGACACGTCGCCACAGGCAGAAAGTGTTGACGAGAGTTCATTTATCACTGAAATCTACTCCAATAAATATGCCAGGTAGGTATTAGACTGT
>JAUYWI010075508.1:0-13810 GCA_034780595.1 Parotoplana pacifica | reverse complement strand
TCTGTGGTCAGGTAAGAAGCAATGCGCTCCAAGCAGTAGTCCACTATACGACCAAAAGGACAAGTCTCCCAGTGTTCATGACGATCTTCTTTGATTTTATACTAAAAAAGACAATTTTAAATAAAAATCAATTTATATCTATCTGGATGCTCAACTTTGAAAATCTATTGAGACCCGTAAATAGAAATTAGTTGAAAGGGTGAAGCTTTCACATCCAAATATCAATATGCCAAATTGACCAGCAGAGCAGATTCAACCAATGTGTTGAAATACCATTTTCCAACCATTTGCAAACAAAGCTAGATACGATGATCGTTCGTATATCTAAGCTGTTATAAAATATTGAATGGAAAGTGACTCTAGAAGTTGAACGATAACATTTATTGATGTCTTTATCAACATTTTAAAATTGTTTCTAAAATGGAACCCAACCATCGAATTTGTTTCAAATTTAGCATATGGAATTGAAAACCCATTAGTAATAACGCATTATAAATTTGTCTTCATCCATTGTCTGGTTCCAGGTATATAAGGGCCACTGTACCAAGCCTAGACAGTAATATTTTGCTCAATCTATGATTCTAAATACTTTACAATTGTTTGCTTCTATCTCAAAATCAGTAGACCTCAATTCTTGACTTTAGATAATTTCAGTGCCTTTTTATTTGGTACACTAATAACATGTCACTTAAGACTGGGTATGCCAAATATGAAGGAAGTCTAATTGATTCTATCAATAAGCAAATTTAATATTTTCGTTATCTAAAAGCAATTTTTTGGAGCTTAAAGAAAATAATTTCATATACATATATGCTATGCAAGTAAGTAGCATATGAAATAAATCAGAAGAAAAATATCAAAACAAACTTAGGAGTTACTATCATCATAATCACAAGAGTGCACACAGTTGTGGCTAAAAGTTTAGCATCACTAGCGACAATACATATATTATTCAATTTGTTTATGTCACTGACTTGTAGTATTATACATATTTAAATAAAATACATTGATACTTTGATTAACTGTGCTGACTTCCTTTATCTTTCATTTTAATCAAAGTTGATCATGTCTTTGTGTTATTACTAAAGTTATAAAAATAATTAAAATGGGAAAATTAAAGGAGCTATTCATGGACAAACGTACCAAATTATGCCATTAGACATCATTTGTGCATAGACTTTAAGCCTGGCTACCGTTGCAGCGCTCAAGCCAATATATATTCCAGACATAATAGATGGTATAGACCCAACAGATATCCCATGACCTGGTGGATTTCATGTCTAGACGTCAGGTTTGCAGCAACTAATGGAAATAGTTCGCTAGTTGGACACTGAACTCTCAATCCAAATGTGCCTGTTGCTAAATTGACTAGGATGTTAGGTTTGGCATTTCTCTTCTGATTTTAAAATTTATAAATACAATCAATAACAAAATAAGATTTCCAACAAATGGTTCTCTGGTAAATAAAATCTACATTTTTATATTGCTCAGGCTGTGATTATGCCTAGCTGATGAGGTCCTACACCTGTCCTGTGCTATCATTTGCGAGTAATATAAATAAGTAGTATATTTTTATCAAAGTATACCTGTTTTTTGTTATTCATCTTAAACACATTAAATGACCAAAACCTGCTTTGACAGCGTGTGTGCCTTTTAATAAAAAAACAGGCTTCCAATACTTTTCTTATAAAAATCTTCAACTTTTTCTCTTGTTATGCAAAAGTAGCAAATTTTCTTTACTGTTATGCTTTGATATGAAATATACGAACATTTATATTGCTCAGGCTGTGATTATGCCTGGCTGATAAGGCCCAACAAGGCCTAAAGAACAGTTCTGGGCTAGCGTTTGCAAGTAATATGTATAAATAAGTAGTATATTTTTATCAAAGTATACTTCCTTTTTTATTAATACTCTTAAATATTTTAAAAGGCCGTGATATATATTAAGTAATGTTTGCAGCATACCTACAAAAGATTGCTTTTTGGTACAAAAAAGTGCATTTATGGCAGTGATAGCAAAACTTCATTTTTTCAAGCAGTCGTCACGTGACCCAAGCGGAGGAAGAGGGGTCAGAAATCAATTAAATCGATTGAGGTTTTCGAACAATCTGAGACTATGTGCTAGGGGGTGGTACGCCCAAGCCTACGAAGAGTTAATAAATTTTCCTAGAGATCCTACGGTTGTAAATTCATAAAAAGTAACTTAATTTATTAATTTATCTTTGAGGTGACAATTTTGATTAACTTTCAAGTGTATTGTTCGAAACATTGATAACTCAATAAAATGGCCGCAACAATATTCTCGGTAAAATCTCATCTAATGTTCTTTTGACAAAATGTAGTTTGATGAATTGTGAATTCCTCCTAATAAAACCAAAAGAACAGTCTCACCCAATTATGATATCCAAATAAATTGTATCGATAAACTTCCACTCTAAAATAAATAAATAGAAGTTAAATGAGTTACAAATCAAATAAAACCAGAATTTTTTGTCTGCGGTTATTATTGTCGATTGTTTATGACGAAGATCTCAAAAATGGTAAGGCTGAATAATGGCAAACAGTTCAATGCAAATCTTAATTATGACAAAGATCCAAAATATTTCAGTTGTTGACAATATACCAGTTCAACTACCCCTCAAACAATGAATATTCTTACTATTTCCGGTCATGCTAAAAACTAAAAATGAGGTCAATTAATTAATATTTGGTAGACAAACTATATACAAACTTCTTTAATTGTATCCAAACATTCATTCCTAAACAGCTGCTCAAAACTCTCGAAAGGGGCCAACTGCCAAGCTCACCACAACTAACAGTTTCCTCAGCAGTATTGGCAAGCGCGACAATCATAACTTACAACTTGGTAACCAAGGATATCGCACATTTACCTGCCACCTGGCAACACATTGAGCTTTTAAGCGATTTCTCCAATACTGACACTCGCCACGTAAACTGCTAATCGTTGTTGTTTTTGGTGTTGCGTACCCTACGTTTCTTCCGTCAGATTGATTCCCTTTTAAACACTTTCCATACTCATTTGGAGTCCCAGGGGCGTGTGAAAAGGTCGGCAATACTCTGAATATCCAGGCTCTCTCTGATGTGATCTATGGCCGCACATTTCAGGAACATGGGTACTTGATCTTCTAGGGCATCGTTGCAGCATCTGAAACGTTGGTTCTGGGATTTGCCTATTCTCATGCGGTAGCTTTCCAGCTCAGTTAAGTGGCCAATTCGAAAGCTAATGAAACTGATTGTTTTTGGATAGCCCTTTTGCTGTAAGTATTGTTGAATTTAAACCAAGAGTTCCTTTGGGCATGCCGTGCTTGTACCCATCTGATCGTTGTATGACAGATGCCGATTTATATCATACTGTTAATCAGGTCTGCTCTCCATACTTGATCGTATACTTTGGCATAGTCCAGCAGTGTCAGCATAAGGCTTTTTTTAAAGTTCGAATCCGTCTTTGATTACTTAAATAAGTCTTAGGAGCTGATCCTCTGTCAATCTTTGTGTGCGCGCGAAACCCTGCTTGTTCTTCTGCCAGAATATCATTTTGAATCGACGAAGTACATCATCCTTTGTTCTTCAGGATTCTTCTAAACACTTTGCAAATGCTTGAGGTTAGACATACGTGTCTGTAGGATGAGACGTTTCGGTCGGCTTGTTTACCTTCTTTCAGTTATATTATTTCCACTTTTTTCCATTCGCTGGGGATCTTTCTTTTTCAAGTAGTTGGCTGAAGATATGCTTCATTGTTTTGAGTCCCTATTGGTGGAGATTTTTTAGCAATCTCTGTGTCGCATCATTTGTTTTTTCCGACTTGATTCTTCTTTTCTCTTTTGGTACTTTAATATTTCTGAGCTTGGCATATTCCATTATGCAATATTGGCTCCCGCCTCACTTGTCCTTGCTACGGCCTCCATTGTAGACCAGAATTTTGTCATTCTCATTTTGGCTGTAATTCTTTTTCAGTCGTTCGAGGATATTCCACATTTTGTCTGTATTATTGCTGTCTACGGTTTGAATGTCTTGCAACTCATTGGTTTCTTTATGAATCATTTCTTCTCTTTCTTGTATTTCCCTGACAATATCCTCGTTCATGTAGTCTTGCTTTCTTGGGGTTACCCGTTTTATACAAATATTTTTGTAGGCCGCTTTCAAGATAACGTCTCTGAGGTTTTTCACATTGTTCGTGATCTCTCCCAAATCAACCCACGTTTGCATTTAAAGGAGTAAAGGGTTGATAAAGTCACCAGTTCCAATGCAGTTGAAATTTGGATGTAGGTTCATTAGAACATAACATCTTATAAATTAAATGTTGATTATTCGATTTTTTTACCATTTTTTATTACATTAACTTTAAATTACAATTTCCTGTAATAAAAATTACATTTAGATTAAATTAATAATTGAATTACGCACAATAATTTGGAAGATAATGTGTAGAACATTTGAGAATCTCTTCTGCATCTTGTTTTCTTGCCATCTGCACTGATGCACCAATTCCTGATGAAGGAACGTCCAAAGATACAATCTCACCAAATTTCTTGAAATGGTTCCACAATGTACTTTTTGTTAACTAAAAAAATATAAACTAAGAACTGACCTCAAAGAATATATAATACTTGACTTCCCAATTATATAATTATGTTACAGAAGTTTACAGTGCAGTTTTGTAATTACAACAACGATTTTTATAATTGAAAATATTTCTAAAATAATAATATTTAAAGACAACTTGGCTAGTTTCAAACATTATAACTTAATCTGCTACCTTTTCATTTATGATCTTCACTATGAACGGAAAAATCTATATACTGTATTTTAACAAAAGACTTGAAATTAAACAGTTACAATACCAGAACCTTTAAATTCACATAAATTCAATAAACAGATCTGCCGATAAAGCAATGAATTCTTGGAATCGTAATTTCAAAGTCAATAAGAATTGAAATTTTAATGATAACCACAAACTCTCTTTAAACAATTTTACTTAGAACACTACTAACATTGCTTTCGTTGTTTTCTAAATTCAGTGATCTTTTAAACATTTTGTTACTTGCTTATAAATAAAGCATTTTTAATAATAATAATATGTAATAGTATGTAAAAAAACAATGTTCTTTGGCAAAACTTGCAATCAAAATTGGGAATAAAACTAAATAAAATGAGTCTTAAATAGATAACAGTTTCCTACAAAAGCAGCTGCATTGAGTGAATTTAGGGCTGGATAGCTCACCCATGTACTTGATGTTCGAAACAAAAAAGCACACGCGTACACAACCAGTGTCTTTCTGCTCAGCATTTGAAAATCCGACACAGCAAATCGGGTCATTTTTCCTATCATCAGCTCAAACGTGGAATAATCTGAGTGAATCCGGCCCGAACAAGCTCATGAGCACAGACAAATAGTCCCGTCAATGGGCTATGCGATTTTGGATTTTAACGGAAGAAGAATCAACAAAATTGATACAAAACCGCAAAGGACATTTCCTGATTATTGTACGGTTACTCACCAAACTCCACTATGGTCACAATTGCAGCAGGAAAGGATTAAAGACTAAAGGTGAATTCGCAAAACATTTTCATAGAGCATCAACTTCGCTAGCTAGTGATACTAAAATCGATTGGTATCAAATATATTTAGCCTACCCACAGTCAGCTTCTGAAGAGGGATTTTGTACTACTAGTGACAGCCGACACATCCCGTACAATACAATTTCAGCATGGATGCCTGGGACACCAGGGAACAAGAATCATACCAATGCATGCAGGAGAACAGTTGCTAGGAGTCCGATGAGATGATATCGTCCCAGCGAAAGATTACGAAAGCAAAAGTATAAATATCAAAGTAGTTGATTAATTTAGATGCCGTTAGCAAATGCAAAACATAAAAAGAAAAACGAGCCAGATACAAAAGAAAACATTTGCATATCACAATTGCAACTTAGGGGGTTCAATTTTTTTTTTAAACTACATATTTAAAACACAGACAATATGAAAGTTGCATTGATTTTAAACAAAAACTACTTGTGTTAATAATGACAAACAAAGTTGCCTTGAAATTTATTTATGCCGTCAATGCGAATACATTCAACATTTTGTTATTGCTTACTCTTTACACAGCAAAATTTAAATAAGAATTATTTTAGATTCAATTTCAGAGAAATAGTTACCACCCCAATAATTTATTGTTAACATTCATATTAATAACACATACATACTTTTTGTATTCCAAAACCCTGCTCAAAATATATCTTTGGTGCTGAGGACGAAGATTGACCACTCAGTTCATATAATTTCTTTGTCTCAGACATTGCAGACTCCTCTGAATTAGTTGGAAATATAATACTCAAAAGTTGTAAGTAGCTAACATAAACTATAGAGATATAAATAGAACAATATATATAAATAAAGTAACAGTATCAAATTGATTTACTTTTTTATATTATTCATATTAAATGTCCAAGACTTGCTTTGCATATAATTTTATTCATATATCTCATAAATCTCAAATATTTTTAACATCATAATACTGCTTTGTTGCTAATTTAGTTGAATCAGGTAACATTGTAGAGATACAAAATTAGGTATAAAACTTTTAACAGATGCACAAAGTAAACATAGTTCACAGACTGCAATCTGTTATACAGGGTAGCAATAAAGTTACTGCAGTTACTACAGAGAATAAAATGCATTAGAGATTTAAATAACAATATTATTATTTATTTATTTTTTGACATTTATAATGCGCTCTATATTAAGTAAATAATCTCATAAATATAGTTCAAATGTCAGCCTGCTATGACATAGATATCAACTTAATCACTTCATCTGCTTTTCATTTAGTGAATAAATTTAATTAGTAACTTTATTGCCACCCTGTATATAAATAATACATAGACTGTATCATTATTTTTGTTCAAAAATTGGACATTTTAAAATAAGTATATTTTTGAATGTGTAAATATATAATATAATTATGATATCTATGATTGTCTATGAAGCATCTAATATTTAGCAATCGATCATGAATTTTTACGGTACCATACTGCATACTGAATATATTGTGACAATTTTCAAATGTGACAGATGACAGAATCCATTTTGATATACATAGCTGATGAAATTATATATGTTCTACTGCACAAATAATTCATGAAACTCCACAAACATCCATAATTAAAGAAAATAAATAAAAAAGGATTGTATGAGTTTGTTTAATTCATGGGAAGTGTAGTGACAGTGGTTTCCCCAGTTATTGAAGCCAATATTAGAAAGGAATTCATTCCACTTAAACAGTTCTGGTGATACAATACTTTGACACTTTTGTGTATTGTCACATCCTATAACCATTATGAAAATTGTTATCTTCAAAACTAATCCTAATTATAGAGATAGTAATAAAATTGTAATATGCTAATAAAAAGTGAACAATTCAGTACAATGCCTTCTAATTTGACATTGTTATTTATTTTCGGTTATGTGGACATAAGAGCAAAAAAAAATCATAGCCTAAGTCAAAATCCCAATTTGAGGTCTATTGATTATGGAACTGGATCCACCAAAGTATTAAAAAATTCTTTTTCGACCTGATAACATGATCAACTCCTAGCTCAGTCCCCATATTGTTTTTTCAAAGAAATGTTAAATTATAGCCCAATCAAATGGTGAGAAGCAAAAAATCCTAGCTGTCACAAAAGCAACATTTTTTAGTTGTGATAATGGCCAAAACAGCTGTCCGGGTCTTTATTTGGAAGTATAACAATACAGTGTTCACCAAACTTAATACAATAGACAACAACAGTATATTCTAATAAAGTGAAGAAGTGATTTAATGAACTAATCAGTACAAGTGTTCAAAATGTCAACCTTGAACAGCTGAAAAATAACTAAAGCATTGTACAACACTTTGACAGTCTTTAGTACATGTAGCTGGTGTAAATTTCTTCAATTCCAGTTGAATACAAAATTTCAAATCTGTATTGTTCTAGGTTTAGTGGCATAAACTGCATTATTGAACACACCCCAGAGGAAAAAGTCAGCAGTTGACAAGTCAGGTCATCTAGCTGCCCATTTCACTATTCCCAGCATCCAATCCAACAATATGTGAATTTGTTGTCTACCAATTATGTACAATGGTAGCAGTGTGGAGGAGCACCATCTTGTTGAAAATAGAGTTCTCCAATGTCTTCCCTCTGTAAAATTATTGTCCAGCTATTTTCTTGTAACAGGTTCAAATATATTTCAACAAAGGCCCAATCAGTCCAGCATTAGTGATACCACCCCAAATTGTCAGACTAGAGACATTGAGCTCCTTTTCAATAATTTTATATTTTCCTCCACCCGATATATACAATTGTGCTGAGTTACATGACCAGTATTCTTAAATGTGGCCTCATCAGAGCATGGAATGTAGTCAACAATCTCAGCAGAATCATAATGGAACTGCAAGGTGTCACATACCTGTCCAGATCATCTTCATTAAGGGCCTGAAGAATAGACAGTGTATAAGGCTTCATACTGATATCATGTAGAAGCCAATGAATAGAAGTTGCACTGATTTGGAGTTCACATGATCCCCACTAAGTAGACTTGTGAGGACTGGCAATAAAAGTTGTAATGACCAGATGATAGGTTGTCCTAATTAAGGTGGCTGCCTATGCTTCTGCAACATGTTTATAACTATTGCTAGAAAAATAATACTTTATAACAAAAACTTATTCTTGCACAGCAAATTTGTGGCTCACCATGATGATAAATTTAATTCAGATGCCAGTATGCTGCTTTGTGTACCTTGTAAATTTCAAATCTATTTTTAGATATTGGAAAATACATTTAGTGATAACATTACACAATGCTTATCTTGTAAATTTCAATTTACATTTACCATATACTATTGTAAATTTTTGGGTTCAGTTACTTTTGGTGCAGAAACTGAAGTCTACTGAGTTTAAACTGAACCAGAATGGAATGACATGTTGAATATAGAATCTGTAGAAATTCTATTTTAGAGACTGAATTCAATCAAAAACATCTACAAATGATTTAGAATGTCAATATAAGCTATTATAAATTATTTGAGATAATTAACTTACCTTAGAAAACAATTTATTAAAAAAATCAATTTTGGTCAATTTGAACTGAACCTTAATATCTCAAAATTTTATACATTATTTTAGATACAATTTAAATTATAATAAAAAACAGGATATTCCATTTGATTATCATATAAAATCAAAAATCAATTTTGTTTCTTCTAAATTTGTATTATTTAGGTGCTAGTGGACATACACACCAAATTTAAAGTCATCCAACAAAAAATATTTTTGTGGATCTGATAGCATCATCAACTCCTAGCTCAGTCCTCATATTGTTTTTTTCAAAAAAATGTTAATCAATGGTTCCATGGTACCTGTGGTAGTTTATAGCCCAATCAAATTGTGGGAAGCAACAAATCCTAGCTGTGACAATGGCAGAAACAGCTGTGCCAGGCTATCATTCCAAAAGTATGCCCTTTAATCTTGATCAAGTAAATAAAATAACCAATTTAATGGCAATAGGGTTATTTATTAGCAACAGCTGAAATTAGTAACATCTCAGTAAATGCATGCACAGTAGAGAAGGTTGACAGCTTCATTTATCTGGGGCAATTGTTTACAAGTAATGGCAAATGCAAGAACCACATGAAGAGAAGAATTCAGATTGCCAGAACAACTTTTTCGAACATGCAAAATATTTTAAAAGATAAACAACTCAAAATTACTACTAAACTGAAAGTTGTTTGCTATTACATCCGAAACCTGGACAATGTCATCAGAAATGGAAAAAAGGATTGCAAGTTTAAAATGTGGATATACAGGAGATTACTGAAGATTAGCTGGACAAAAAGGACATCCAACAGGGGGTAATAGAGCATATTAGGACAAGAGGACACAGACTGCAGCAGCTACAAAAAATGCAGAAAAGAAAGATGCAATATTGTGGTCATATTATTAGAGCTAATGGCCTTCAGAATGAAATGTTGTTTGGAAAGCTAGAAGGAAAGAGAGGAAGAGGCAGACCAAGAAGAATGTGGTGGGATAATATGAAGAAGTTGGGGAAAACAAGGTGCACAGAAGAACTGGTGAGATAAGCACAGGACCAAATGAGGTAGGCTAATAGTGCATACTACCCTTGGCAATGAGGATGCCACATAGACAGACAGACAGAGTTTAAGTTAAAATTAATTGTGATTGATACCAGAGGCCTAGTCACTTTCCATGAAAAATTTATATAAAAGTTTATTAAAGATACATGATGTAACCTACTCTAAATGTTTTTTTAATGAATGCTTATCTTTGATTTAGTTTGGCAATTATTCCATCAATAGAAATATTTGACAGAACCATAAAATGACAATATATCAAAACTACATTTTCATTGTCAATAATAAAATTATAACAATAAAACTAAAACACCAACCATTTTCATTGTCAATAAAATCAGTTATGTTATTGATAGAAGTGTATTATTATAAAGGGGGTAAGGGTGAATCCAGAAAGGGGCAAATACAGAAATATTTAATCTAATGAACTTTAAATGGCTGTAACTCAAAAACTAATTGAGATAGAAACCTGATTTAATATTATTTTTAAAGTATAAGAATATTTCATTTTGAAGCTACAATCATCAGAAACTTATTGAAAAATGTTTAAATAATGCATACAAAAAAACAATCTTCCAAACTTTTCACATATTTTTCAGGCTACTCACTTATAAACTTTAGTAACATATTTTTTAGTATCTTTTATAAATGGGTCATTCCATGGCAAATCACCCAATGACCTGTGGGTGACTTTCTCTGATTTGCTTCAAACTTTATATACTCATTGTAACCATGAATATGAAAAATCCAAAACATTAACTAATTCTATCAATTGGTTCTATTTTTACAGCCTTTTGAAATCTGAGCTTTAGAGCCAATTTTAGTATTGGCCAACAAAAGGACTACTTTTTAAATATCCATATCTTTTGACTGTTAGTCATTAAGCAATTGATATTTGTTTAGGTGATAGATATTATCACTTTTTCTTTTACAGACATGTTTTACACTAATCAGAATTTGTTCATTTTTAGCCTGCAATTTAAAAAAAATCAATATTTTGTAGATCAATAGGTTTTGTCTGTAAGTCAAAAAGTACTAATTTTTATTAAATATGAATAGCAATACACTATCTTGATACAAATATAATAGACTTATGCACTTCATAACTTACAAACCAAAAATATTTGAATTGAAAAATTGAAAAAAATCATAAAACGGCTGTTTTCAAATCCAATTTTCGCGTGTCTGTAAGTACCAACGATTTTCTTTTTTGTAAAATATTATTATTTCATGTCAGTATAGTGTATTTTGAAAGAATGATTTACTTATTAGAGGTTTATGTTGCTTTATTTCTCATTTCAAAACACAATGTTAAAAAATATCAAAATTGTAAAAATGGTCATTTTACAGCAGAAAGAAATCTGGAAACTATAATTCTGGAGTTATTATGAAAGAAAATATAGAACTGGATTAATTTATGTACTTGAATAATATTCAATGTAATATTATTTGTTTAAATTGCTTTTCTGCTATGAATCTGTACCATGTTTTGGCAATAAGTTTAACTATTTTATTCATAGTTAACCAAACAAAAAATGTGAATGAATAATATATATTTTTTTAAATATTTTTAGTAATAAGCATATATTAATACATTTGTAATGGAAGAATATACAGAAATAGATTGATTTCTATAATGTAATATAATATTTGTTTGTTTAACTTATTTCTTTGCTGAGAATCCATTCCATTTTCTAAATAAGCTTTGTTTTTAATGATTGAATGATTTTGGTAATACATTTGACAACATTATTCATAGCAAAACAAAGGATATATACAAGAGTAAATGAATATATTTATTTTTAGTAGTAGCATATGAATTTAACAGAAAACATTATACATGGTTCGTACAGAATTTTTTCAATAAATTTCCATTATGTTTCCAGCTTTTCCCGACCAAATTTAGGAAAATTCCATACATCTATTATGGGAAAGTATACCTTTTGTATAATTACTAAAAATCAATGTTTAGATATTTCATAAAAATATATAAATATTTACTTCATGGCAACATAAGCAGTCAAACACATTATTTATATGTAAAAAATGAAAGTATCCAATAAAGTACCAAATTTTCATTAAAATATTTTGAGCATTCAGCTGAAAAAATTCCCCAATATTTTTCAGAAATCTACATAATTATACAAAATTCCCTGACTTTTCCAGGTATTCCAGAACTATATGAACCCTGTTATACTTACTCAGTATAAGTATTGTGATTGCATGTAAATATAGACTTTGTGGTATTATTGATAGAATTTACTATTTCACTGCACATATAATTTTTTTTGCAGATATGTCTTGTTCAATAGGGCAACAATTAGGCACACAATGTAACAAAACAGATCATGTGTGACATTCAAACATTGAGGATTTTCCAGGTGGTATGAAATATGTTGTATCATTAAGAATGCAGATTCCTGATGTGATGTACATATCATAAGAAACATTGGCATGATTATTACGCCAATGCTAGATCTTGCTGTGATGTTTTCAAGTTACACAAAAAGAAGATCCCAAAATCTCTTAGTATAATAACATTGTCTGATCATGATAAATGCAATGAGCTGATTCCAGATGATAAAATCTGCTTCAGGTGTCTAGCCCAACTAAACAACTCTACAAACAACAATAACAATGTCATTAAGGAAGAATAAATGGAAACCCTATGATGATCAAGACTATGAACCAGAAACTCTGTTAGATGATTCACTCAATAAAATTAATGAAATATTGGAAACTTGTGAATTATCTCCAATAAAAAAACTAATATGTCAACTTCTCAATTAAAAAGAAAAATTGTTGTTAAACAAACTCAAGTTAGCAATAACATTCTGAAGTTGGGATCATCATCCAAAAATGCAGAGAATGACACAGATCCTTACAACACCAGAAGAGTCATGAGTCAATGATCAAATTTATTCAACAACTGAAAAACAAAATAGCTATGGCTACTTCTACCTTAGAGAAAATAAACTTGCTTATATTAATACCAGAGCCTTCACTCAGGCTGAAACAATCAATACATTTAAAGTGACATATTACATGGTCAAGCAAGCTAGAAATCTCTACAATACAAAGGGGTTATTTGGAAAAGGCCAAAGTGGTACCAAGAACATCAGAATGACTGAAGAGCTCAAAGAAATAGTGATCACCTTCTTCCAAAATGATGACAATAGCAGGATGCTACCTGGAAAAAAGGAGTTCTTAAGTTCTTATTCAAATGGAAGATGGCAAGATTCATTTGCAGAAGAGATTGGTGCTGATGAACCTGAAGGAATTACACCAAAAATGGAAAGAGTTGCACACAGATGAAGCAGGTGCATCTAGAATGCATTCTCTATGTGTATGCATACACCACCAAAATCCTTTGCTTCAATTGCAAGCAATTGACTCAGCCTTGAAATACATATTATGTTCCCATGAAGTAAATATTTATATATTTTTATGAAATATATAAACAGTGATTTTTAGTAATCACACAAAAGGTTTATTTTCCCATAATACATGTATGGAATTTTCTTAAAATTGGTTGGGAACAGCTGGAAATATCATGGAAATTTATTGAAAAAATTCTGTATGTACCATGTATAATGTTTTCTGTTAAATTCATATGTATTAATTTATTATGACATTATGATTTTAATACATTAATACATG
>JAUYWI010075497.1:0-13811 GCA_034780595.1 Parotoplana pacifica | reverse complement strand
GGATCCTGGCTAGAAACCGGAAAGATTTTCGAAATGGCGTCACCAAGGCGCTCAAGGCGTATGGCACTTGATGATGAGCCACAACAAAAAAATTATTTTCCGATAAATAATTGTACAAATGTTGTTTCTAAGACGATATAAGAAATTTTTTCATTAGTTGCGAATTACATAAATAATTAAATGTCGATCTTACATGGACTTTACATAGAATATAAAAATAATGATATAAATTGGTTGATACTTCTACTATCCCTATTAATTTGATAAATAAACGCATTATTATTATAGCTATAAGTGCACTTGAAGTAAAAAAGATATATTTTCAATATATTATAAAGAAAGTAGTATAAATAGTAAATATAATCAATAGCACACGGAGATTTAGAATATTACTAGTAAGTACATCAACCTGTCTGAATAAACTATGTATTAAAAGTTGGAACTTAGCTTATGCTACAACACTGTAAAAATCAGTTTTTTTTGTTTCATGGAAAAGGCCACAGAGGACCAATTTTTTTTTCTTGTTACTTTGTATGTGATTGCCATAAATGTCACAATGTTTTGTAGGGAATTAATGTTGGAGATGTTTTTTCAAAAAAATTACAGAATGATATTGTAAGTGCGACATATCATAAAAGCGACAATATTTTAAAACGAAACAACGTGATACATATAGTGCGTCACTTTAAAATCGTTGTAAGATGATAAAAATGAACATTTTTATGAATACCTACACTTTATAGTAAATTTGATTTTGAGATTATTATTTACAATAATTAAAACAAGTTCAAAGAAATTAACTAGTTTCATATTTTGTTATAATTCCCCAGATATCATCTAATTTAATTTGTATATACGTCATATTAAACTAGAATATATCTCTAGAATTAAACAAAACATGAAACTAGTTAATTTCTTTGAGCTTGTTTTTAAGGTAAATAATGATTTGGACACCGAATAAATTAAAATTATAATGCATCTACGGGTGTTACTTAAGTAGTGAGAATGGATGTCTATGATTCATAGACATCAACTTATTAATAAAATTTAATATATGAATGCTTATAGCCATTGATATGATGTCGATACATATTAATGCGTGTAGCTTAGTATAATGGCTATCATTGGCTAAAATTTTGAGTTTAAAAATATGCACAGTGTTATGTCTGTGATAATTCGAAACAATTACCTATTGATTAGTACAATGCGGATCTTTCACTAATGAATTTCTAAAGCTGAATATTTCTGTTTTTATGGTATACACGTTTCAAATTAGGCATTGTGGTCAAAGCTTGTTTTGAAGAGTTAGAAGAGACTCATGGCGATGATGCTCCGGGCAAATCTACCGTCCCTCGGGCAGCGATAAGTCCAGATCAGGTCGTCCAAAAACAACACGAACTCCTGAGACCATTCAGATCATTGGGGAAATGATAGAAGAGGATCCTAAATCTTCTGTGCGTCAACTATCGGATTGGTGTGAGGTGCCATCGACTATTGTGTATCGCATTCTGGTAGAGGATCTTCAGAAGCGACACTGGACCTTTTATTTGTTGAAATTCTTCATAATTTTAAAAGAATTGATTGGAAACGACTAGTTTCGGTTTTTTGACCAAAAATCGAAATTGATTAACATGCTGCCGTGATATTGGTAAATCGCTTATGAACAGATTAACTGATGTTTAATCCAACTCGTACTAACTACTTTTAGTTAAAAATCCGACATCAGAAAAAAAAATCGGCCCTAAAATTTTGAATACGTGTAGATTTTGCATAACTACGTGTTGAGAAATACGGAAATGTAACGTTAAATGGAATTAGAAACAATTTCACTTTATTGTACATGTTTGTTCGCATGGTTAAGCGGTAATTTTTTTATTGTATAGAGTGGGAAACATTGATCTTGATTAGTACGTGATAATATGATATGACCTTTTTATTTCAGCTTTATTTATGGCTTATTGTGCTGCTAATTCACGACTCTGCATTGCTCTGCTGAACCGGGGTGCATCTTTGGGTTGTATAACCAACGAAGGGGTCACTATTTTCAATCTTCCACGTTCTACCAATCAATTAGTATACTGTCTTCTAGGTGAGCAGCGCTTAGAATTATTTATGTTTCATGCAAATTGGTTTGTACCAGTATTCTCTAAAACTGAGAAGCTGAATTTGAAGAGAATTTGTAGATTGAAATCCTTAACTGCAACCAAAGTACACAAGTAATGAATGATATCAAAAACTACATGATATTATTATTCAGACAACTTATGTGCCACGTGATGATGGTGATTTCTACTCTTAAAGATAGTTCCATTTCTTTAGTATTATCCATGAATACTAAGATCTCAGTTTTTTTAATAGCATTTTATTAAATAAAAGCTTGGCATTCCGTGCTCGATGCATCGTTCTTAAAATTTGGGATATTTTTCATAATGTTCAGATTCGGTGTTTTACATCATTTTCTGGTTCTGTTGTTTCTTCAGTTTTTTAATGCTGGCCTCGATCGACCACATGTCTTTCCTTAGAACTGAATGACAGCTTTTTAGTTATCGAGGTTAACGAAGTCAAACGTTGGTTGTAGGCAGGACACTTCACGGAAGTAAGGGTTCCGTTTGCCAATGCTGTAGAGGAAGTTGTTGGCGGAGGTCAACTTTCCAGTTGGTTTGCTGCGAATCTCTCCGCTCGCTTCTCCCATTTCGTCTGCCGTCCGGATTTTTTTCTTATAAACAGAGTGACATCACTGTAGGCCCAAAAGTTGAAACAATGTTCCAATTTTTATGAATAAATTATTGACAAATCATTGTGATAGAAAACTTTGGCAGGGGAGATCTGCCAGGGGCCAAAGCAGCTCAGGAAATAATTGATTCCGCAAACAAAAAGTTGGCAGACATTAAAAAAAGAGCTGTGAAAAAACGTAAACAATCATAAGAGTTTGCTCACTTAAATGATGGTTTACAATACTGCTACATACTGTACTATACATGCAGTATGGTGCTTATATTCCATGATTTTGCTCCTGCATACTCTATCAATCATGAATCTGAATAGTGCCTACTTTAGATCACATTGTTAGCTATGTATCACATTCCATCTCTTATTCATGCTACTACATACAATTCTCTTTTGATATATATTTGCATACTCATGTCATTTTTGGTAGTGTGATTAGCTTAAATATATCATTATTATAGTATTTAAAAAATCACACTTTTTCAAGCCCTTTTCATACTTTTTTTACCATTGTGACGCACGACCCCTGTATACCTAACTAGTTTATATTTCTTTTTTGATCACAAATAAAGAAAATGTTGTGTAATCTGGAGGAGAAAGCACCAATAAAATTGATTTTTGTTCGAAATCTGTATGTTCGTGTGTCATTTCTGAGTGTGACTTGTGAAATGCAACTGAAATTCACTTATCTACATTATTAAAAGACAAGAATTATCAAGCTTTTATTGAACTTATTAAGTTAATGCCAGCCATTTATGAAAAATTATTTTTTCATCTGCGAGATTAGCACTAATGATTAATGTTGGTGATCACTTGTCTGAGACAAGATTTCTGATCTGTGGAATGTTGTAAAAATGTTGACATATTTTGTTGCACTTTCTCCAATATTGTGGAAGATCGGTAGCTTTTAGTGTTTGTTCTGGGCTCCATTAAGATTTAGCCCTTAGTTTTTTTTTATTTGCTGTTATGATGAATAAACTGTGTTAAGACTTCCAAAAGGGCCTAGCTCATGAGATCCCTTTTGCGGATGATCTTGTAATAACAAGAGTTTACGAGTAGGGAAAAGTTACAAGTGATAAAAAGGGCTAGGGAATAGAAGATTGAAAGTTAATTCTCGCAAGATCAAAGTCATCATCCTGAGTAGTTTGAAGGAAACAAGCCCACTAATCATCAAAGACCTTTCAGAAAATGTTTTTGAGGAGATGCAGTTTTTCAAATGCCTGAGTTCCATTGTAGCTAAAGAAATTTGTGAGAGAATCAAAGCAGGCCAGCACAATGGAAAGAAGTTACTGGAATATTATGTGACCGAAAGATCTCCAGATGGTTAGAAATCAAGTTATCGAAAACAGGCATTTGAACCCGTGCTCTACATTGTGGTTCAGAGACTTGAGCACTGGCCAGGAAAGATAACCAGAAATTAGATTCTTAGATGGATGGGTTGCCGGTATTTTTATGCTGGAAAGAAGTACCAACCATAAAATTCATGCACGCCTAGAAGTCTAACTAGACAAGGCAACAGAAGCAAGATACTTTGGACATGTATGCAGAAGAACGAGAAGTAAGAAAGCTATGGATAAACAGGTACAGTGAGTGATGAATAAATGGAGACAGAGGAGGTGGAGATGGATTAATTGTATTGAGGTTGATTTGAATCATGTGGAAACTTTTAGCAGTGAGACTAACCTTAGACCGGGTTCTTTAGTGCAGAAAAATCTGAGCTGCTGCCACCAAATATGGGACAATAACAGTCAGATAAAGAAGTTTTTTTCATATTAAGTTACATACTCGTATACACATATTGTTTGTTGGTATCAAACTGTCGGACTGCTTATTGGCAACCCTGTAGGTATAATTAAATTTTAGAAATGTCCATTAGTCCTAGAAATGTTTGCTCCTCTGGGATTTTAGTTATGGAAAGTGACGGAAACCCTAAGTACTCCCCCTTCCCATTCCTTAAAAGTCAATACTCAATGCTTAAATTCTTTTTATGTGAACTCAATTGGGTTAAAATGGTCTTTTTTCTATACTTCGAACAACAGCTACTTATCACATAATGACCTGATTGTTGTAGTTATAATTTATTGTTGAGTAATTTTGGTCTTTTATGTTATGCATAGTTTTATTTGTTAACCTTCCCTTGGTCCCCCCGTCCCCTCGGCCAGCTTCATATCTATGAACACTCGACCAATAGTTGGTTGGTTTGTGTATGTACAGTTATAGATATTTTAAATATTTTCTATGTGTGTGCGAAATTCGTCTGCTATACCTTTTGTCTGAAGTCATTTTCAGCGGAACATCATGGAATTGAAATGTTGTTTTGTATTTTCAAATGAGAGTATTCTATCTATTGTATTGGAGGTTTAATTATATGATAAAATATGACCTGTTCATTTAAATGGCTTAAAATTTGGCATTTATATTTCTTTTCTGATACACTATTTGTGTGCCAAGTAGAAATATCATAGCTTTACCCAAAATATGAAATTAAGGTCCACTGGTTTTGGACCAGGCCCAACCAACACGTTAAAGATGGAATTTTCAAAACTTCTATTTTAGTGAACGAATTCAACCAAAAACCATTAAAAATTATCTAGAAACACATCACATTCTAAGTTATTAGAAACCATTTTGGGTAAATTTCTTGCCATTAACTCAATTTTATTTTTATTCCAAAACGACTAAAGATGATGTAAAATGTCATAATAAACATTTAGAGCCATTTAATTATGATAAAATACAACTTTGAAAAAAATCCATTTTTATGCCTTGGTATGGTGGACCCACAACCATAAATGCTTGAAGCATCGAATTTTCTAATACATTAGTTTTAATATTTTCCTAATTCTAATCTCAAATTTGAGCATAAGAGAATGTTTTTGGTTTAACTTTTAGAGCCATTTTAGTGATTTCACCCAAAATTATCTATTTTTTGGTTAAAAATCGATAAGCAATAATTTTTTCATAAAATGGATTTGTAGTGCTGACTGCATAGTGGACCTACCCATCAAATTTGATGACGTCATTGACCACATTATCATTTTTTAGATCGTTCGCTTAATTTAAATATTCAGCAAAATCCATCCACAGGACGTATGATATTCTACGGAGGTCTACACCCCTCCCTATTGTCAACCGCATTTAGGGTTATAAACAATTTGATAGATTTTTTTTCAAGAAAATAAAGCTTACTGATTTACTTTGGCTTTCAGTTTGCACCCTGGTAATAAAAAATCAATATTTTCAAAAACTGAATATGTACAATATATAGTGAACAACGGAGTGTTTATAATTTAAAATATTTAATCAGTTCTATGATTATTTTGCTTCAGGATTGATTTTTTTGCAAAAAAAGTACATTTTGGCCATTTTTGCCCAACCTCGTTTTTTTCAGAGAGCCGTCACGTGACCATTAGGCGGTCCCACCGTTTAAAATGTTATATGTACAAATTTTATGCAAATCGATTGAACCATTTTCTGACAATTTTAGGATAAGTAATCAGTGGTGTTATCCAAAAACGAAAGAATTAATTAGAAAAATAGAACGATGATGCTACAATGACAAACGATATTGAATAATGTATTTGAAAATGTTTTGTACAATGGTAGTTTTAGATTTAAATAATTCCATGTTTCTTTTTGTTAGATTCCTTATCACAAGAGCCGCAGTGGAGTGAAGGAGATATTTGTTTAGAGTGTAAAGTCAGATTTTCACTAAAAAATCGAAAACATCATTGGTAAGCTTTTATATATTTGATTTTAGTTTATACGATTTTTCATTTTAAAATAAATTCTTGATTAGAAGATTAATTTGCTGAGTAGATTGATAGTAGTGGTCAAGAATATTTTGACTCTGTAAAATACACTTCTATAGAAAATTATGTTTACTAATTGTAGACATTAAAATGGAATATCATTTTAAACATGTTGCTAAGTTATTTTATAATCTCTATAATTGAAAAACTGAATTCATAATTTATTTATTTTTTAAATTAGAGTATCCTATATTTCACACCGTTCCAACCACAGGAATTATTTTTGGATGACCTTCAGAATTCAAAAATATGCAAAGAAGAAAGACTATTTGTTTACCTTTACTTTTTAGTCGACACTGTGGGCGTCTCGTGTGTGACAAATGCTCCCCAAATTCGGTGCCAATTGTAAAGTACAATGTGAAGAAACCGGTGCGAGTGTGCAGTACATGCTTTCAATTTATTAACAATCCCAATGTTGGATAATATGTTTAAGGCGCTGCCCGTCTGCCGCTCAAAGCGTTTGTTTCTTTTGTATGAGGAATAATTGTTCTTTGTTCAATGGCACATTTTTTATGTGACTTCACTGATTTATTTTGTTCATTGATACATGGATGATAATGTTAATTAAATCTAACTATTCGATTCACACACAAAATTCAGCTATAGCTTAAAAGTGCTCACCTTTTGAAAGACCTTTTCCTCACATTGGAAGGGTCGGTCTTGTCTTCGTTTGCCAATCTTTGCGGTTTTGTGTATGTTCAATAGGGACAACTGAAAAGTGCGATGTTATTCTAAAAGTGTTTCTTTTGATTTGGAAAATATTAGTTTGGTTGATGAACAATGTGTTTTTTGCATATCAGTGTAGAGATATTTTTCATCTATTGTATTGATCAACTTGTTTACATTGTAGATATTATTATAATATGTATACAGAGATACAAAATAATTAGTCAGTATTATTAGTTAAAAACGATTTTCAATCAAGACATTTTTTTAGAATTACATAAATAATAGTTTCTTTTTACTATGTTAACTATTAAATATCATTTTATTGATTTTAACTACTTTTAAGTTAGGACTTAACTTTTTATAATTTTGACTGTCCATCTCATAGTACTCCATCGCACTGCTCTGCAATCATTTGAATTGTCACATCACCCTAGTCATATCCACTTAATCCTTCCAGATTTGTATTAGATTCTATTGAGCAGATAGAATAATTATGTAATTATTTTATAGATAAATTTCTTCAATACAGTATCTATTACGTAACTTCAAATCTCTCTAAGCAATTGAACAGTTTAGAATTGATTTTGAAATTTAAACTCGAACAAAATTGACTATTTAGAGTCAAACTAGAATTTATGCAAATTACTATTATTTTAAGTGGTACTCTCTATGTACAAGCACCTAACTATGCAGGCACTGGTTGATATATTTAGTTTCCTGTACCTCTTTATTAACACTTCTAACATTGAATAAAGTCGGTCGGTTCAAAGAAAAGTTACCCCGACGACCCTCGGTTTACGCTACAACACTCAGAACAATTCACTGTGTATCCTTTCTTAATCTCTACATACCTCCCATCAATTCAAGTAGAGCTGACAACCGCACCCAATCCTCCGACCCAGTACTATCTAACAAGAGTCAAAGGATCAATCATCATCGGCGACCTAAATTGTCACCACGCCCTTGGGATCATCTTGATGTGGATAACTAAAGCTGACTGGGCCAACTGGACTGCCGCTACTAATGGAGATCCTACCTTTCTTCATAGAAATGCCACTTGCAGACGGAATGCTCCTGCATTATCATAACTGGAAAACCCTTCCTCATGCAGGCAGTGACTACCTCCCGATTCTATTTGAACTCAACAGGAAAACCAACATACTAAACCTAAAATAACTATCTACTACAAGAAAGCAGACTGCCCCCTCTTTGCAAGAACCATTGATCAAGATCTTTGACAGTGTGAGGAACACAGATATAGCGTTCAAAATATGGCAGATAAACTCAAAAAAGCAATTAATAAGGATGCTAATGCAGCTATAACAAAAGGAAAAAGACCAAATGCTAAAATCTGGTGGGCTGATGATAGCCAGAGCTGTTAACGAGAGACAGAAAATTTGAAAGATTGCCATGACCAACGGCACCCTTGAAGATAAACAGAATTGGAACAGGGCTAATTATTCTAAGAAGAAAATCATAGATGCTAAACCAAATTGGAAAAATTTCGCCTCCCAACCTATCTACATCCACAGACCCCAGCAAGGTCCAAACTGCTACTCATTGACAAACCAAGGAATATGAAATGATCAACCACCTCCCTAGACTCCGCCACATCGACAAACAAATGTCTGAGGAACTCAATTTCGACAACTGCACAAACTGTTACAAGCACAGAAAGAACGAAGTGTGTCAGCCATTTACTCATATTGAACTCCAAAAATCTCCCAAATCAGCTAAGGCAAAGCTTCTGTGCCCGATAACATCTAACATGGGGCTCTGACTAATCGAATTTGAGAACTCTCCACATCAGATCTGGAATGGAATACGCTAGAGGTGCCTGAATGACCTTAGGGCTATCCTCCACTGAGAAACTCGAACGCATCCAAGGGAAGCTGTACAAGATCTACACTTATCGACCCCCTTATCCTTGAAGCAGACCTCATCCCTTTGAAAACCAGAGTTATTGAACTCGCTACCCTCCAGAGAGAGAAAGCTCTACCCATGAATCCAAACCCACCCAAATAAAATACTCTCAGAGAAACAAAGCACTAAGAAACGACTTAAATCAATCCACTCCTGGAAGGATTTTGGAACAAAAATCACTGAAGAAAGGGGCCTGGGAATTTTCCTAGGGAACTTTTGGCAATTCCTCCACATCATGCCATGGAAAAAAACTCCTGGAAGTTGACATAGAATCTAATGATATCCCTAGAGCCGCCCCACCGCATCTCTGGAGAAATTCTCAGACACTGACATCTGGGCCAGGTACGACGGAAGTGTCATGGCAAAGAACACCTTGTCAGGAGCAGGGTCCATCATCCACTAGAATACAAATCTGCAGGCAGCAGCTGGTGCCTTTGGTTCCTCTTTCGCTGCAGACAGTTGCTCTTATCCTAGCGGCCAAACACATTCTCAACAATGTCCACAAAGTAAAACCAAATCAATTGCAGAATGCTCAGTTTAAATATAGGTAATTAAGACAGCCTAGCAATTCACTCTGTGATCTCTCAGACTTAGCCACCATCACAATAGTCTGGGTACCAGGAATTCAGGAGTTGAATTCAATGAAAAGGTGGATACTTTGGCTAAAGATGCAACATAATTGCCTCAAATCTACATTCCACTCACTTACTAGACAGCAAAGGCTAGAATCAACCCTCACTGTAGATACATCTGGCTAGAAAACATCCGACATGGCTGCCATTATAAAATCACAGGCGGTTCATCAAAGAGTATCGAGAAACTCAACAGGAATTGAATACAGCACTTTAGCCCAACTTTGTACTGGCCACAGCTCGTCATCCCCAATTATCACCATCGCATAGGCATTGCTGATAGCTCCATCTGCCTGCACTGCCTAGGGACAGATGAAGACATCGAACACTTCCTTCTTCACTGCATCAGATAGATCACGTATTGCCTGCAAATCTTTGGACCCAACGTCAATATCTAACTCCTTAATTTCGAGCAGAGAAATATTCTGAAATCCCTGCGTAAAATTGGTCTCCTGACTGATGACTATGGAGTCAGATAGCTCCAAGCTCTCACCACTTGAAGAAGAAAAAGTTTTTATTTTAAAAAGCTTGTAAGAATTTTACAACAGTTTGAAATTATACAAATGATATATCCATTCATCTAAACGTAAGACTACATATAATATCTATGGTATAAAAATTGTCTTTGTCTCAAAAAAATGAAGTAGATATCCATAGAAATGTACAATTCTATAGAATTATGTGTAGCATAGAGAGTCATAGAAATTCATCTAAAATAAAAGATCTGTTTCAACCGAGACAGTCAGTTGCATCAAATTCTTTTTCTATATTCATTTTTATGTGATGTTCAAATATGTGGTCCAACTTGTTTCTGTAATCAATACTTAACAAAAGTGTGAAAATAATTTGTTTGGAAGCCAAGCACAGGACGTGTAATTTAGCAATAGGACTAAATTTCATTTAAAAAGGAGTGTGAGTGTGTGACAATAACATATCTCATAAAACGGGTCATCTAAACAAATCAGATAATTTGAAGTGTTTGTAGCAAATATTTTCTATAAAAAAACAAAAACATTTAATTTCTTTGACCGAGGGACTGTTGCTTGGGAAAAAAAGGGTTCAAGAAAGCATTTTTGATCACATGACAATGGTTACATTTATTGAAACAAAAATATCATAGAATCAGTTTTTTTAAATTAGTGTAAAGCAGCCTCCACGTTCATGTCATCAAAATAGATAGATTTATGGTCATCAGCATAGAACTGTTCTATAGTCATCAGTATAATTTCAATGTGAATTTTATTTATAACCAAATGTCCAAATCAATAATTTATTGTGTCATAATACAATTTTAATTTGCCACTGTACTCCTTCGTACATTTTATTCATTCATTGGATTCTGGTAACGATTTATTTCTGTGTTTATTGCTGTATTGTATTAATGCAAGATAATCATTTTACAATGTTTTCTTTACATAGCACTGTCTTGTTCTCTAGAATATCATATTTTCCATACGTTGCTGAAACATGGACTAGTAGATACTTGTTGTTCTTGGTAAATAAACTCAATATCTATAGAAAGAATTACAAAAATTGATCAAATTTATTATATTTTTATTTGTAATTAATATTTATTTGGCAATAGTTCATTTTGCTGGCATTGGAGGTCAAACCAAAAGCATTAGATTCAGTTCGAACTATCTGCTTTAAGACAAGAGGTCTACACCACCTTATAAGTTGAGAATTTTATTGGTAATTATAATATTTAGAACGGTCAAAATATGTAAAATCGTTAAACAGTTGTTACTTTTTATGAAATTTTCTTATTTTTTCTTTAAAAAGTCATTGATGCAAAACTTATAGTTATTACATAATTCAGTTTATTCTATTGAAAGGATATTGTGGTGATTAAAATGAATCTCTAGGAACAAACATAGAAATCATCTTTGAAAGTTGAAACTCTTATGATTTTAGTATTATGTTACATCTGAATATGTATAGAAAGCATTAAAATACACTAAGGATATCATTGTCACATCTAAAGTGCATAATTTGTACATAGAAGTAGAAGGATTAATTTGTTTGGAATTATATTTTTACTGAAATCGGGCGTAACTTTAATTAGCACCCTTTATATACAGTTATTTATATTATTACAAAATCTTGCATAATATTATGTACTATGTACGTATTTTATTGGATTTATGTTCGCTGCATTTTATAGATATAATTTTAATAAAATTTGTATTATAATGCATCATTTCTTTCTCTTCAACTTACTGGGTTTTGTTTCAATCATGTTTTGTCTCTGTTTTTTTTTTAATTGTACTCGGTATTTTTGTATCATTTCCTCAAGATAAGCATTATTACCCACTGTGAACATTTGTGACAATTGTTTTTTTTATCAGAGTTAAAACAATGAAAATGTTTTTAAAGATAATGTTTGTATAGTAAAATCCAGATTGACCTTAACTTGAGGTTTATTGATTTTTACTGGCTACCTGTATAATTATACTAAGCATACCTGTCAATCCACAGTTCTTTCACGCAGTTTTGTTAAAATTCTTTAATTTTCATACCTGCAAAATACTGAATTTTCCTTAAATTTGAATTCACCTTGTTAGGCCTGTAATTTTGTCGAAGTGCTTCAGGCGGAAAGTAGTTTACAAATGATGGCCCAGAAGTTGTCAATCGTATTCAACAACAATTCATTCCACAAAAGTTTCTGAACGGTGTTTTTTGAATGCCTTGTCCGATGGTAAACTTGATTTCCATGTAAACAGTGTGAGAAGCCTCAGTGCTAAATTTAAAAATGACTGATTTACAGTAATTTGTTGAATTTGTAGGGAGTTCGTTTTTAGGACACCTTGGATTGGGCTGATATTTGGTACCTACACAGCAGGTACTTGGAAAGATATATCGGAAAAAAAAATCTTAGGGAGCCGAAAGCACGTATCTGGTCGAAAATTTTAACTTTGTTCAATTGACTCAAATTTTGGTGTGTCCACTTAGGGACTTAGTACCTAATATTAATCCATATAATTTATTGATTATATCGATTTGGGGGGAAGCATACCTGAGCAGCTATAATATTTCGGGAGTGGGACAAGTCTGAAATTAGACCCCCTCCCCTTTTTTAAAAGTAAAAATTACCATCATTTTTACCCCAGAAATTTACTTGTTAACTCTCTTTTGCCATGTATTTTTTGGTATTACTCATTAATGTGGTAGAAAACACTGAAGCTACCACAGCATTATGAACATTATTTCAAGACAACATATAGTGCATTGCACTTAATGTTTGTAGCTATCTATTACACGTGTTATAATCTCATGCGCCCACAGTCAGATATATTATGTACTTACAATTTTGTGTTAGAATAACAGTCTGTGTGATAGGTATTGTTATCGTAGCCTTTTTTCTTTAATCATACATTCTATCAATGCAAATACTTTAATAAGTAGCATAAAAGGTAGGTACTTATCAAAGGCAGCTGTACAATTTTGGTACAAGTCTAACATTATTCATTGCCAATGGAAACAAAATTCCTCACGCAATTATTTTACTTAAAATTGATGGAAATAAGGGTACAGAGTTTCACAACAGTTTTCAGTTTTCCTATCGCAGCTCTTCAATTTTAGTAGGAAACAGAAAAAAAGGAACTTATAAAGAAATATGTTGTTGAAATGATCGTGTATTCCAGGAAAGGTTCTTATGATACATGCTCTTTTTTGAAGATATGGCACCTCAGTTGGCTCAGAAAAACTACGTTTTCACAGACTGATGTAAAAACAAATGGATCACAGTACATACTAATAATAAGTGCAAAACTTATGTTGAACTATTTTTTACAGAATATTTTAAACTTGGCACTCCATTCCTAGGTGCTCCAAATGACTGCAGTGGAGCTTCATTTGTTTTTGAGTGAAGCGTTAAGTTTTTCATTTTTTAATGAAACTTTCCCCATTATTTAGGCAAATGACAAAGCACAATATATATCAGAAAATTTCATTAAAAAATAATGATCCAGAAATATTTGTGGAATTCGTTTGGAAACAATATTTTGCTGACTTTTATTCACTTTTTTATACTGTTACGGTTACTTTT
>JAUYWI010075486.1:0-13813 GCA_034780595.1 Parotoplana pacifica | reverse complement strand
TTGCCAATTTTGCATAAGAAGAGAAAAAGAAGAAGCTATTGGCAAAAAAGTACTTGGAAGCCTGTTTTTTTATTAAATGGCACTCACGCTGTCAAAGCAGGTCCTGGCCAAATAATGTGTTTAAGAGTAATAATAAAAAACAGGAATACTTTGGTAAAGATATACTACTTATTCATACTACTCGCAAAGGATTTAGACTATGTGTCGAGAGTCACTTTAGCTTTTATGATATTTAAAAATAACTCTGTAGAAACGTAAAAAAATTGGTGCTATTGAGTAAATATGAAATTATAAATAGATTTCGTGTGAAAAAATTTAGCCTAATTTTTAAACCAAAATATTTGTTTCAGAATTAATAAAAGCATAAAGAATTTCAATAATATACAATTGCTATAATTATAATGAAAGTTGTGTAACAAGAATACAAAGAATACAAATGTCACCAATCGTGAAGTCTTATTTAATTTTTATTAAATGATTTCCAGCTTTTGAATTTGGAGTCGAGATTTTATGTAGTTATTGTTCCTGAGTATATATGAAGAGTCAAATACTTTAATGTATTCAAAACTATTATTGATTTAAAAAAAATCAGTACAATATGTGTAATTGCTAAGAGAAAATATTATTTGGGTGTGTATTCTTTCACTATCCAGCTAATTTACTTCATAATAAACCAAGAAAAGTTTGTTTTATTTAGGATAAATCAATCAGTAATTTTATTTTAAATTATAATTATATGATTAATTTTCTATAACACAAATTTCATCGAAAATGGATCATTTGTTACTCTCAACACATAGTGTAAATCCTTATGTGGCGAGACTCTCGATATAGTGTAAATCCTTATGTGGCGAGACTCTCGATATAGTGTAAATCCTTATGTGGTGAGACTCTCAACACATAGTGTAAATCCTTATGTGGCGAGAGTCTCGACATAATAAAATTATCTATGTTGCAAGAGTGACAAACTTCTAATTGTCAATCAAAACAAATGTAACATTGAAAAATTATATTTATGTACAGTGCTATTGAAAATCGTTAAATTTGTTAAGGGTTTTTCATTCTGAAAGAAATATTTTAGTTTAAACTTGGAATATATTTTTTTCAAGCAAATTTTTTTTATAATTTCATATTTACAAAAATTTTTGACATATCTACAGAGTTATTTTTATATATCATAAAAGCTAAAGTGACTCTCACCACATAGTGTAAATCCTTATGTGGTGAGAGTCTCACCATGTAAATTTTTATGTGGTGAGACTCTCAACACATAGTGCCGACCATACATTAAATAAATTTTTCTCTGTGTCTCCAATTGTAAGATGTGAATATTTATAGAACCAGTGGCCATGTCTATATTTTTCTTGCATTCACAAATGGCCAGTCTCTCTAGGTTTGGTGTATCATAAAAGCAAAAGTGACTCTTACCACATAGTGAAAATCATTATCTGGGAGGCTCTGAACTCATAGTGTAAATCCTTATTTGGTGAGCGTCTTGACACATAGTGTAAACTTTGAACACATATTTTTTGTTTCTTGATGTTGAGAGGGATGTTTTTAATTATCAATTTCAGACTAAAATAATATCATAAAGTAAATGCTTTTTATTTAAAATTGTGTAACAGGATACTCACGCTTTAACGGTCCTTTGGAAACCGAAAGTTGTGCACACACACAATTTGAGTATAGATATTTTTGTATGCATGATAGGTTATTAATGTTTCTGCTGATACCTTTTGTATTGATAGTTAGATTGAACACTTCTCATATATATTTGTTTATATTAGCTACTTCAATGTAATTAGTGAGTGATATTCACAGTCACTATAAATACGTATGTTTTTTGCTAAACATAAAATAACGTGTTTGGTTTCCTACGAATAACTTGTCTTCTTTTTGAAAACCTGCCTACGGTTTCATGGACCAATCAAATGCTTGTAGCAGCGAATCATTTGTATTACAAGATTAATCAATACGGCATCTATTAAATGCAGCAGATTAGATAATTGATGCACACAGAATTTTCAAACAGAGTGTATTTAGTTGTTTTTCATTTGTTGATGACTGAATAACATTTTATTAGACTGGTTTAGTACAAAGCTAACCATTGGCGAAAGAACTAAGATTGTCTACAATTCAAAGGAAAGTGCAGCGACATACTAAAACATATAGTACCTCCAGAGGAAAGTGGCATTTACCCTTCTGAAAATTGAATAAAACACGCAAAAAGACACTTATGCGTGTGAGAACTTGTTATGGGTCATTTGACATCAATGTTTTTCTAAAAGGCCATAGAAATAAAAAATAGAAATTAGACGATACATCTCACAAAAGATTTGGCTGTCTTGTCAACTTCGTTATCGTATAGTCGTATGTGTTTTATTCGTAATATTCAAAACTCGTCTTTGATTAGTTATGAGTATTAATCACAACTTCATTTCTGATTGTATTAACTTTCCTTGTTTCGTATCATCAGATCGTTGAATGTGGGCTTCTTGTGAACAACGAACATTATCAATTAATCGATAAATCTCACAACTGTGTAATGGGAGTGTATTCAACAACTAATTAATGAGTAGATTAAACAATTTAAATTTCGCCAACTAGCTTAAAGTCCATTTTCAAGACGACACCTTCTGTAATACGACTAGTTTAGCTACGACTTCTCAGTGATTGAATATTGACACTTTGTTTTGTAGTGACAATTCAGTGATGGTGAACTGGAAAGCAGTCCAAGAGAATCGAAGGGTCACAGCTCTCTCCTCCACCTATGACGATCCAATGCGGTTAGCCGCAACTATTGCCGCCTACAACAGCCAACAGAATAATTTGGACCTACAAGTAACTCCATTGATTATACAAAGGCCTAGAAATATACGCTCTTATTATACGGGGTGGGTTGAGATGTAGGATGTTTATTGCAAGGTGAAGAGGCTCTTGGTCTAGTTAATAGCAGCAACCAGAAGTCTCACTCTTGCTAGACAGAGATTAGAATGGAGTCCAGTATTTCTCTGCATTTCAATATCCAAACACACCAGATCTCAAACAGTAGCAATGTTAGCTGTTGAGCGCTCACCTTAGTTGTGTTACGTAAAGGCTATAGAAGGTTTTATTCAAATCTCAATCGGTCAACATTCAATCGTGTTTTTTCTCATTTGAAAGTGCTGACAAAGAATTTCCACCATTAGAAAGATTGATTGGATGACATGTTATTGTTACAGCATAATTGATAGTTATTATATTAAATTAACTACCCATTAGATTTACGTGTAGAGTGGATGTTACAAAGTGAGTAGTATTGTGTCAATATAATATATAATGAAGCTGTTTTGTGTTTCTAAATCTTTGGCGACGAGGACGAAACCTTATTTGGAATGTGTTTTCTTTAAAATGTTCGGCTTGGCGCGCAAAAAAGAAGGTTTCTGATGATGCAGAAAAAAGTTACTTATTTCTGTGGTGCTTGTTGATAAACTGAAGGATGAACGTGCCACTTTTGCCACTGCATTTGGATGAATACATGAGACAACCAAGGCCAGCTGATTCCGAAAGTGAATGGCAATCTCTCAAGCAAAAAAAGTGTCTTAACTAACTAGACTTGTCCAGTATCTCAAACTGAATAATAGCGCTATCGACTTTTCAGTTCTAATCTTTACCTATGGAGATACCTGTAATCGTATGGATCGATGGACATGAGACTGCTTCTGCGTACGAACTGTCACAATACTAACACCATACTAAATAACATGCATCACATTTTTATCTAATCTATCTTCCTAAAGGTCGAAATTCTTTGTCAGTACTTTCAAGTTAGAAAAAATCAATTGATTGTTAAACAATGGCGATTTGAACTATCTAATCAATTACGAGTATTTTAGTGTTTTGTAATTTTGTTGTCGTTTGTAAACCCTGACCATGAATATCTCAAATCTATTTTTAGAAGTGCACAGATGGGAACAGATATCAGATGCTCGTTTTAATTCTCTTTTATAAAAATAAATTGTTGTAACTGTTACTTTTTCCAGCCTTGTTTATATTTGGGCGGCATGGCTTGTTTGGTTTTAGATAAAAGATGGATTGCTTGTCTATGCTTATCCTACTGGTCTTCTGGCTGATGCTCTCTACTTGACGCAATCAGAGCTCGAGCCTTATTGGGAGCAGTACAAAGAAAGACTCATTGAATTTAAACAGAGGAGAGCATACGTTTTTCCAACTAAGAAACCTTTGGTAAATACTGACAAGAATCCAGAAAAATTGTATTTTTGGTAAGATATGTCAGATATTACTATTAAATTGATAGTGTTTTTACTTTTAGGTAACTTTGGGTAAACATTTTAGTTTAGCTTCCAAAATGCACGTTTGCATGCAAGCTAGACGGGGTCCGGTATACTGTCTGATATTTTTAATTGAGCGGATGTGAACCCTAAGCTTAGGTTTGCGCTACCCACTAGAAGGCTACTGTATCTGCCAAAAATAAATAAAAAGAAGGATATGGGCAGATAAGCTGAATTGCACACCAATATTCGTCATACAATTCTTATTGTGTGTTCTGCTTCTGGATCTGGACGCTAGCAATGACAAATCTAACCAATCTGATGCTATTCTCCTAGATTTTTCAAAAGCATTTGATGATTGTAGTTGTACACGAAAGACTTATACAAAGTATCCCATTATGGCATGTATGGAAGTAGCCACAGGTGGCTATGCAGTTTCCTAAGGAACAGAACTCCGTGCGTAATACTTGAAAATCACTCATCGTCTGTCAGTAGTGCATTCTCATCTGGGGTTCCCCAAGGCACTGTGTTGTTATATTTTATCTATCTAAATGACTTGCCAACAACTGTTTCATCGACAACAAGTTTGTTTGCAGATGACAGTCTAGTATATAGAATCACTTTAGATAACCAGCATGCTCTCCAAAAGCGACCTCGATAATCATCAGCAATGGGAAATGAAATTGCCAAAAATATTTTTTTAATTGCAATTGAAAAGATATTTCTGAATTCAAATAGGATATGATTGACTAATTTTGATAGTCTGATGCATACCTGAGCAGCTATAATTTTTAGTGGGGGGGGCAGTTCTGATTTTAGACCCCCTTCCCCTTTTTTCAAAAGTAAAAATTACCACCTAATTTTTGCCCAGAAATTTACTTGTTAATTCTGTTTTGCCATGCGTTTTAAAAGTATATTCTTTTGGTACTCATTAACTTGGTATAAAACACTGAAGCTACCGTGCTACCTCAGCATTATGAACATTATTTTAAGACACCATAGAGTGTACTGCACTTAATGTATGTCGTTATCTATTACACTGTATATTATCTTGTGGTGAAAAATGCGATTGTTTTAGAGATATGAATTTTACATAGGAAGGACCGTTTAAGGGCCTCTATAAGCCATTCCACTACCCACCCAAAAAAGACGTCCAGTTCCGGCTTTTTGGGAGGTTAGGACTATGTATTCAGATTGATAAACCTTATGACCTCGTTTCGGTCTCTAAACCCTTCCTGGTTCATTGACAATCTTTTTGTTTTGTTTCTTTCTAGAAAGAAGATTGTGGAATAATAGATGCGTAAGTGTCTGTGCATAGTTTTGATAAAATAGTCTAAT
Source organism: Parotoplana pacifica (assembly GCA_034780595.1). Classification (NCBI taxonomy): domain Eukaryota; kingdom Metazoa; phylum Platyhelminthes; order Proseriata; family Otoplanidae; genus Parotoplana; species Parotoplana pacifica. The sequence continues at coordinate 8,204 of JAUYWI010075486.1, read as the reverse complement.
TTTGTTTATACGATGTCCCCCAAACACGTAAGCTTAGATTTGCTCATTGAAATTGAATGTTGTTATAAAAGCAGTAAAAGGTATCCTGGTGTATATGGAAGGTTCATTCAATATCTGAGCTGGTTTCTTCCAGCCACTGTCATTCGCTATCTTAGAGGTAGAATGGCACTAGATTTAAATTGACTTTGTGATTTGAAAATTAATTTAATTTTCTTGAATCTGTGTTGAGAAAGTTGGTTGATATATTTGGAGCTTCACCATAAGAATTGAGAGGCTGGGTGATCGTTTTTTGGTACAATAAATGAAGGATCGAAAGTAAATCAACTAGCTATTATACCTCATACAGGCAATAGGTTGTGATTGTGAGTAGCCATGTTCAGTCAAGTAAATTAGTAGGTATTTTGACTATTTTAAGTTTCTTTGTATCTATTCATCTTTCTGTTGTAGATACGTTAATTATCAGTGATTATCTGGGACAAGATGCTTACCTAGATAGAAACTGTCTAACTACAGGAGGTTAGCGAAAAACAAGAAATTCCAAATCTACAGGGTGTCCCAAAAGTAACCGAATCGCAAACTTAAATAATGTAAAAATCAAACAACAAAGTTAATAGGTATATTTAGTATTTACAAATGTTCAAAATCTCTACCTTGAACTTCAATACAATGACGACATCTTTTGACAACATTGCGACACTTTCTGACAAGTTTCCACAGAAATTTGGTTCCATTCGTGAAGAATACTAATTTTAAGTTTGGAACACCCTGTATAATAAGTAGTTTGTATTCAAGCTGGAAATTCCAAAAACTATTCCACTATTATCGAGAATAACTGTACCCTCAGTTTTTAGAGACAAAATGAGTCATGGAATTGGCAACAAGATGGCGCTGATCTCCATACAGCAGTCAAAACTGCTAATTGGCTCAAAGAAACCCCGCCTCTTTATTGAACTAGGTGATTAGCCATCGGGAGCATTTTACTGTCTCATCTTCAGCAACAGCGTGGGCAGATAACTGACATCGAAAGATGTCTTGACAGAAGCATTAAATGCAATACCCCAGACAACTATTCATGCAGCCACCTCTGCTTGGATACAACGCTTGAGGCGATGGGTTCAATTTAATGGTTCTCATTATTGATATTACTGCGTTACTAAAAATTTTGAATACAATCTATGTATTGTAGATTTGGAATTTCCTGTTTTTTTACTGAACACCGTGTAGTATTGTATATTCGTGTACAGATGCAACAGTGGTGGTGCCCTGGTGTTTGGCGTGTACATATTTATTGATAGCTAGCGATTGGGTTCGCACAACTGTTATTATGTGACTGTATTGAGCTGTGGTAAACGTTATTTTTACTACTGTTGCTTTCATCATATATACAGGGTGTTTCATAAATACTGATATGTTTAGAAAAGTGGTAACACAGCAACAATAGATAAATGAACAAATGTATTTATTATCAAATGTTTACATAGCCATAGGTTTTAACAATAATCATAATAACTGTTCAATGTTACCTCCATTCTGCTGAATCACTAGTTCCACTCGTGTGAATGGCTCGTGTTAATTCGTCCAATGTGACCTCATTCCACACATCAACAAGTTGTCAATATTATCGGGCTTAAATTGGTGGAACACGCGTGCCTTTAAAGCCCCCCACAAATAGTAGTCAAATGACTGAGATCCTGTGACCTTGGAGGCCATGGCATACCGAATCCTCGCCCAATAAATTACATGGTCTTCATCAAATTATTCAGCCAGAATGTTCCTCACTGATAATGCGTAATGCGGGGGGAATGGTACTCCGTCCTTCAAGGCAGTTGTGGAAAGATTTGTCTTCTAAGCATAGCTCCATAATTCTCCTGGTTGACTGTTCCAGTGAAGAAAGAAAGCGAACGTTTACATCCACTGGAAAATCCAATCCAGATGCATAATTTTTCATGATGAAGGCACGTGAGTTCTCATAGGCCCAGATAACGCCATCTAAGGAGAAGTAGGCCTATCAGACCATATGATGTTGTCAAGTTTGTTAATGTTGCTTTGTATCCATTGTGCAAACGTCGAGGATAGTCAGCTGCTTCCAATGCCTGTAAGGATGCATGCCGATTTCACACATAATTCTCCAGACAGTTGTTTTGGGATTACCTGTGTGAAGCGCCACTGTTGATGAACTAGCATGGCCATGTGGATTTGCAGACTGTGCAATTTCAAGACTGTCTGTAACAGCCACCGTCCGAGCTGCCGCCATGGAAAGTCTTCCGGTTGGAGGACCAGGATGAAGTGTTTTATTCTCCACGAAATGAATTATAACACGTTGAATAGCGGTATTTGAAAAAGGATCATTATGCAGTTGATGCTTATATGCACGAAGACACGCTGTCAAACTGTCGCCATTCCGGTAATACAACTGCACAATTTCCAACTTTGTTTCCAGATTAAGAGACATACTACAATGAAAATGCAAACAACAAAATTGATTAATATTCACAAACCGCATGCATATATGTATGTATATAAATATTCGGCCACTGAAATTAATACATTTTCTATACAGCATTTCTATACAGGCACATAGAATATATGAGTATTTATGAAACACCTGCATACATATGTAGGTGTATATATATTTTGTATGGAGTAGACTTACAAAAGGACGCATCTAAAGTTCATTTATTTTATGGGATGAACAAAGCTGAAAGGTAGCCAATTAAAACAGTTCATGTCGATTAAAAGTATTCAAAGACGCAACATTTGTGCATTATTATAAAAATGTAGTTTTTTTTATAAAAAGTGTTATTAGATTACGGGTAATTTGATAAATGAATAGTGACGTTTAAACTGTTTGTATTATTTTACTTATTACTGAGCATGTCTTTAAATGGAAATTTCAAAATAGCTAACAGAATAAAACCATTTTTAATTATCCTTTACAAGTAACTTGACACCTTTGATTATTATGAATTGGGTATTTCCATAGAAATAGACTGCTTCGCTTTCTTACCTTCGTTAATGACGAAGTAAAACAAGTCTATTTCTATGGGTATTTCATTTTTTGTCTTTAAGACCCACCATGAAAGATCGGTACTAGGTAATTTTTTATATGAATCCGAGAAACAAATTCTATTATCTGTACTAAATATACAAGTTTACTCAGTTATATTTTGTAATTGATTTTTCTTTGGAGTGACAATTTCAATAAATTAGATATATCCTTAACAAATCGCCTATTCGATCTCTGTAACCTAAGATGTATAGCACCGCTACAAGGTCTAAGTGGTATAAGCGCCATTTTGAAGAAATTGGGATTTTTTTAATAATTTTAATCAATATTATATGGTCAATTGTCTGCCCAAATTTTGGAACGATAACTGTCCGATAAAAGGTTTATATGTTGTAAGAGACATTTGTGGCCGAAACACATACACGGGCTATTTGGTGTAAGCGACATTATGGATGAATAGAATGCAAAGTCTATTTGTTGTAAACGACATTATGAATAAGTCGATGTAATACTGAAGGTAATGATCTTGGATCAACGAAACCAACACCAACTGTAGTGCAAGATCTTTAAACAAGACTAGAAATCTGTGTGGTAAATTATTGTGTTGAGGAAATTTATATAGCATGCCCAGCGTGTTTTACTGCTTTATGTCACGACCATTTGGATATCGATTGTACCATTCATAATAGCACTCTCCTTCCAACTGATGTCCCCTCTCCAGTGCAATATTCTAAATCAGATTCTGATAGCGAAGAGGATACTTATAATGAAGATGATGACGATGAAGACTATACAGCTACAGCTAACAGTGAAAGGGAATATGACGATGAGAATAAGAATGAACCCAAGAATACAAAGCATTCATGCAAAAAGAAAGAATCCAGCTTACAAAGACTTCCTGAAGATTGCAAACACAAAGACCGGTTTAAAGGCACTTCTGTTTCTGTAATAGCAATTCCACTTTCAAAGGGCAGGAAGCAAGAGATAGTGAGAAAGAAATGTGAATATGGTCAGGCTTATGTCTCTCAGGTAGGTAAAGTAAAAAGATCAAAAATAGAAAGTACAGGTAAGAGATGTTCAGAAAAATTTCATCTGGAATGTAACTTATTTAGTGACACAGATCAAAACAAATTGCTCCAAGACTACTGGAACCTGGGATCTAAGCAGCTTCAACAAGAATATGTGATCCAAAATGTGAAGCAGATTGAAGTAAATAGAAAGTGAACTAAGGTGGCAAGTTCTCAACATAAAACTTCAGGAGTATATATTCATTATATCTCAATATAAAAAAGCTAAATGTCTGTAGTAATTTTTTTACCTCCACACTAAATATCTCTGAAACAAGTCGGATGACACATCAAGAATGTGACCACATCTGGACATATCATTCATGACAGATGAAGAGGATTGTCAAAAAACAGGAGATGGCCAGGACATGGACAGAATGCAGGAGATAGCATGCATTCAACAATTGAGAGAGAAGTATCACAAACATCTAAAGTAGAAGGAGCTATTCACACATCCAATCAGATAATACCCTGCATTACCTAAACATGTCAACAACATCCTTATGAAGTTGTCCAGATAAACAGAGCTTAAGTTGTTGGCTGGAAGGTCTATGCAGACTCAATTGACACACTGAGTGCATGTAAATCTGAGGAAAAAATTAGATCTATGAGAATAGAAAGAACATCCATGCTCTTTTTTATATAAACAGTCACCTTTCTGAAAATTATTTAAAAGTGCCCCTTCCCAGGACAACTCAACAGAAAAGATTGAGTGTTCCTCCTTTGGCTTATCTCATCATCATCATCAGTGCAGTCTCCTGTAGAGGTTGGCTGCCATGATCTGCCACTTTTCTCTGCTTTGTGCCAGTCTCACTGTTTGATGATAATTTAGACCTGTACTTTCTTTGATATCGTCTATCCATCGTCTAGGTGGTTGCCCTCTCTTTTGATTTCCTTCTACACTTCCTTCTAATCCCTATTAAAATCACTCAAAGAAAATATGAAGAAACAAATTTTTAGTTAATTATTACAGTATTTGTAATGTCTACATACAGTATCCAATAAAAGCCCATCCAAAAATATAAAATACATACAAACTCATCAAAACTAATGCTTTTTAATGTAGAACAAACATGTAAAAATGTAATATAAATGATGAAAATAGATCTTTTTACAAAAGTTTTCAACATATTAGTTTTGAAATGTTTTATGTAACATTAAGTATTTCATTATTTTGATATGAGTTGTATTGTATTATTTCATTATTATTTAATTATATTAATACATTTCAAACATTTCCTGCTATTACATAATATTATAGCTATTACATTTTTACATGTTTGTTCTACATTAAAAAGCATTGGTTTTTGACAAGTTTTTATGTATTTTATATTTTTGGATGGGCTTTTATTGGATAATGTATGTAAACATTACAAATACTGTAATAATTAACTGAAAAATTTGTTTTTATTTGCAAACCAAATACTTGGTCTAAATGTTGTAAGCAACATTTATCTACTTCAAATGAACGTTATGCAGTGAAATCTAAAATTGAATATTTATTATGAATTATTGAATTATTTATAATGTTTTTTATATCCCCTATAATTTTTTAATTGATATGATTACTGGATTTTTAGAGGTTTTAAATAGAAAAATAAATATTCAAAATTAAAGTAGTTTTTTTACTTTCATGAGAAATATTGATATGGTGCTTTAGACCATTAAGACCTTGTAGCAGCAATATATTATCAAACAGAGAACTAACACAAATCCAGAAATCAATAATTTTTCTAAAATATACATTTTAAATAAAGATTTATGAAGAATTAGAAAGACAATGAAAATAATGTCTTAGAAAATTGGAGGCTTCAAATTTATGGTAGCTTTCCATTTAGGTAACTGGGTAAAAATCCTTTGAAATTAGAAATATAAAATGCAATTAAATAATACAATAGTTAAAAGTTTTATGAATCATACTATAGAACAAAACATTTATCAAAAAACAATCACATTAAACTTCAATTCTATGCAAGGGCAAAAGTCAGTTTAAACAATAAAAAAGTAGTTAGGTCATGGAATTTTTTATTAATTAAAGAGCAAATACAGTTTTGAGTGTATTTCAATTATTTTATGGTGTGAGGTAACTCACTTTTTGCCATTTTTGGCAATAATATTATATTAATACATAGTATATACAAATTCAGATAACAAATATTATGTACAAGTTTCAAATTATGATTGTAATATTTTGTATTTTGGTTACTACCACAGCAGAAGCATTGGGTATAGAATATATTAACATGAACAAGCTTAATGGATATTTTGTTTCCTATTAATTTTAAAAATTGAATACAGTTGAGGGGAAGTTTTTATTGTTATCTTTTAGATATTAATTTTAACTTTTAATTATTTAAAATCATTTTTGAGTAATATTAATTACTGTTAATAATCAAAAATAATTTTCAGTGGATAGTGATTGGTTTTATTTAGCAATATTTTCAATGAATAGTGGTGACCATATTTGATTTCAAGGACCACCAGTATCCAGAATTTTGTCTGGTTTATTGGGCATGTACTTGGTAATTGGCATCATGTCTTTGTTGCAAAAAACAGATTGTCTATTGTCAAAGAAAGTCTGGGAATAAAGCATCACTGGGAATTTTCTACAAAATGATCTTGAATAGTTGAAATTAAGCAAAATTTGTCAGTATCAGGTTGCAATGTTGATGCTTAAAATGAAAGTTTTAATTTTGCATGTTTAATTTCTTATTTACTTAAATTACAAATAATTTAGCTACATATTTTTTTACAGTTTCTAGACCTAAACTAGCATAACATTTGCTAGTCTGTAAACTGTACCTATATAAGTACCAGGGACATTTTTCCTGACATTTCGATCTAAATCCATACTGGACCCTGGAGGGGGTGTTTTTGCAATAACTGTCCTTTCCACTTGTGCAGTGTCATCAATGGCAGTATGTCCAGAGCAGAGGAGGAACAGCTAATAGTCCAGAGAACCTTCATCCAGCAGTTAATTCTTCTGGATGGAAGATCATGGTGTGAGGAGGCTTTTCAGGGCATGGACATTGTGCTATTGTTAGAGCTTCTAAGATAGCCTATGTAGAAATCCTTCAGGATAGTATTCTGCCTCTCAATTTTCATGCCAACAACATAACCTTCCAGCAGACAAATTCAACAGCACACTCTGCTTGTCTAACAATCTCTTCTGCAGGAAAATGGCATCACAACTCTTACCATGGCCACCTCAGTCTCCTGATTTCAACACCATTGAGAATTTCTGGTCTGACATTAAGCAGCAGCTTGACAAGCTTGAAATCAAATCCATGAATTAGTTGTGAAATGAAGTCCAACAAACTTAGACCAATATGAACAGAAGTTCAACACACTGCTTGATCAATGCCCTCACATCTCCAAATGGTTGTTGATGCACATGGTGGAGCAATCAAGTACTGACTCCTTTCCCTTCCCATTGAGAATGCAACAACAGCCCTTTTCTGGGCCACCACTTCATGATTGATTAAAAACATGATGATAACAATAAATAAATCAATATCAGATCCTTTAAACATGATAGGAAGATGTGATCATGAAAATAATAACAAAACTGTTCAAAATCACAGTGGGGTGGATATTGAACTGAGTAGTATGGCAGCAATTTTCTTTGTACAATATTTTGATATATAACCTGTATTATAACAATTAATGCAAGACCATCAATTACTACCTAACTCTTAGGCTTATTAGCTAAACCAGAGACATTAATATTTACCTCTTAACTTTAATAATTTGCTGTTTAGTTAGTGTATACAGTCAAACCCCATTTATGGCCAATCCTAGGGAATTTTTTTCTGGCTGTTATACGGGGTGCAGACCTGCCAACCGTCCCGGAGGCTCCGTGACAGTCCCGGAAATGAGAGGCTGTCCCGGAGAGATAGACTGATGTCCCGGAATGATAAAACATTAAACAAAAAAAATTAAACCTGATTTTTGATTTTCAGTCACAATCAAAAAAAATCTTTTTTAGTAACTTTCAAAATATCTTATGTACATTTTAAAATGGTTGTTTTTGTATATCGACTATATTTTACTATTGCAGTTTTAATTTATGGACCAATTTATCAATAGAAACGCTAAGCGCGATGCACCAGAGGATGCAATAATAGATT
>JAUYWI010075475.1:0-13814 GCA_034780595.1 Parotoplana pacifica | reverse complement strand
AGGGAAAATAGGGTGTGTTTGGAAATGAGCTAATTGAAAAAATGGGGAGAATGAGTGTTTGGAAATGGAGTAATTGATGAATTTGATGAATTTGATGGGTTTGATGGATTTGGGGGTTGTGCTCATAATTGACATTTGTGCTCGTTCTCATGTCGACATATCTATACTACTGTGACGAAGCTAATAGAAGGAATAGAACGCCACGGCACGCAGTGTGAGATTAATGACAGGCATCCAGTCCACGCTAGAAAAACTCGAGAAGCTGGGGATGGGAAGAATAGAGACTTATAAGGAAGCGATACCTTCGAGACAGACCTGGCAGGCTCTGGCGTTGAAGTATTCATGCAATGGGTGCCGGATCACTGTGGAATTGAAAGAAATAAAATGGCAGATAGTATAGCAAAGAAGGGAACCGAAGAAGACCAGACGAGAGTGCCAATAGATGTGGATTCTGGAATAAGAAAAATAAGAAGAGACCAGAGAAGAAGAAACAAAGAAGTCCTGGCACTGGAGGCTCTGCCACGGCAAGCGGCAGAAGAGTATGGTACTACCTAGATATGAACCGGTAAATGCCTGCTACTCCAAAAATACCGACATAAAATAGGAAAAGCAGCCATCCCCTTATGCCCGAACTGCGAAGAAGAGGAAGAATCTACTGAACACCTTTTGCTGAAATGCCCCGCATGGATGACACAGAGAAAGTTGGTGGGTTTCACATATAATGAAGAGGGTGTCAGTGACGAGCGAAGATTATCGATTTTTTATACCGTATAAGGCGCTTGGAGAGAGCCGCCTGTAAGATCGTCCAGAAAAAGAAGCATGTACAATGAGAGTCACTTATGTACAATGAGAGTCACTGTTATGTAAGATGAGAGTCACTGTTATGTAAGATGAGAGTCACTGTTATGTACAATGAGAGTCACTGTTATGTAAGATGAGAGTCACTATTATGTACAATGAGAGTCACTGTTATGTAAGATGAGAATCACTAATATGTACAATGAGAGTCACTGTTATGTAAGATGAGAATCACTGTTATGTACAATGAGAGTCATTGTTATGTAAGATGAGAATCACTGTTATGTACAATGAGAGTCACTGTTATGCAAGATGAGATTCACTGTTATGTACAATGAGAATCACTAGCATCTACAATGATAGTCACTAACATGTACAATGATCACTAATTAAAAATCAAGACTTTGACTTTTCTATTTGGGTTATTATTTTTAGCTGGATCTGTTAGACCATCATCATTCAATATTGCTTCTATCAAGGATCGGTTATCTAAATCTTCTCCTCAGTTATATTTGACATCTGTCACTGAACTGGCTTTTGTGGTGGCCTCTGAGACCCCGGTTCATCTTCTCTCTGACTTGTTTGATGCCCTTCATGTCTCACTGACTGACTCACAGCCACAAAGTGTTATTACAGTGTGTGCTGTTATGGATCAGTTGTTTGCTAAAAGAGCTTTGGATATTGTTGATCAGGTAGCTTGTAACTTAGTGTAAAATGCTTCTGATTGATCTGTTTACTCGTATGTGCTTTGCTGAGTAAAACAGCACCTTGTTAGGATGAACTATCTTTGCTATCATTTATTCTTCTACAGGTGAATAATATTTTATGTGTTTTTCACGATGAAATAGCTGCCATGAATGTTGGGCCCGGGCGAGCTGCTGCTCTGCGTTCTGTCAGAAATTTGGGTTCCTGTCAGACGATTGGCACCTTGAATACAGTGATGGCACAAAGTTTGCCTCTTGATAAGTTAGTCAAATTTCTATTAACCATCTTCTGTTTAAAGATAATATTTACATTAAAAACAGTAAGATGCCTTTCGATATGTTAAAGTTCAGTACATTATGAATAAAGAAGCTTTTGAAAGAAAGTGGTCGGTATAGGAATCCAGAAGGTCAGAATCATGATTAGTTGAGTCATTTTGAATCAAATACCCATGACTATACGTTTAGTAAATATCGATAGCTGAACTCTATGATGTTTTTGGTGTCATTGTTTTAGGTATTGATTGCCCTTATTTTAAATAGAAAAACAAAATAATATTTGTTCCACCCTTCTTGACCCATTGTGACCTGCTAAAAATTACAACTAATTAACTCCTGATGAGATTTTACAAATAAAATAATTGTAAATTTAAATTTAACTAAACTGGTTTTAAATGTTCAGACAATAAATACTTACCTCTGTTTTACTAATAGATAATACCTGTAGTTCAGACTGTCTGTGTGAGTGAGCACGTGTTTACACTCTGTTCTACTAAAAATATATCTTTATGTTGATTGAATTGCTCATCTTCATGTACAATATTCGGTGGTTACATAATCTTCATGTCCGTCATAAATTTATCAGTAATGTACTGATATTCATTGATATCGTTGTTATTAAGTAAATAATATTATTATAATTAGCTATTTGTTATAATTTTTAAAAAATGTTTATAACACTTAAACTAGAAACTGGGGCTTTTCTTTAAAAAAACTTTTTCATATAGCTTATTATAAATATTTTAAAATGCCTAGTTAAATTGTTTTGTCACATTTTTAGAATTTTCACTGAGCTCACTAAATTTCTTGTTTTCAGTGCTTGTCAAAATTTGATTTTTTTCTTCAGAAGACTGTCGCATGATTTTTGAAGGTCTGTCCCAAATTAGTCTTACACCAAAAGATGCATAAGTACTCATATCTAAATGTTCAGAGATGCCAACTTTTATAGTAATTGGTTGAGATCGTTATTTCTTTTTTTTGCCCATTTCGAAGTTATTTTCAAAGGTTCATAATTTAAAATAGAAATATTAATTTTTGACTAATCCATTCCTGTTGATATAATTTTCTTAATTATTTCAAGAGTCTGGTGTGAAATGCTGGTCTCTGTGGCAGCTTCTAAAACCTCACTGGACCAGTGTTTAGATCATTTAGGCCAATTGTTGACATCTCGATGTGTGCCTTATGAAGAACGGGATGAGCACAGAAGAAAAGGAAAAATGGTTCGAATTGCTTGTCATACTTGGTTGGCAGCACTTAATTGTTTGCAGGTAAGGTACATAAAATTAAGTTATGATGGTTCATGGTTCATTTATCATAGTTCTTATGTTATGATTGTTTGTTATGTTGGTACAAATGATGATAGAATCTTTTATATTCTCAATCCATTTTAAGTTCACTCTGGATACTTTCTATATGATTTATGATACAAAATAAGCTTTCTGTGTTTTATTTATTTTCGAGATATTTTGTCGACTAGATGCAGAAGGCCATATTTCACTGATGAATAACTACAGTCGACTATTATCGATTTGGTTAATGGCATGCGCCAATGCTGTTACTTGTCATGTTTTTGAAGGAAAAGTAAGAAAATGGTAGCTAAGTAGCGTATCAGGTTTAATTAAATTCTTTTTTTCTATTATAACCATTTTTGAAATAATGTTTTTTTATGAAATCTCCAATAAATAATTTTAGAGCTTACAGTCCCAAACTGAAAAATGCCTAGGGCAGTATTGTCATTTAGAGAAGGTCTATCAATATTGCCTTAGTGAAATGTTGTGTTTAAAAGCACTGAAATATGTTGACTGCTACTTAGATAATATATATAAACTTAAAGGATTAATATTGAAAACGTTAGAGTAACTAGGTGTAAAATGTTTCACATTTTTGAAAATCTTAATTTGGTTGTGGCCATTTTTAAAATTTTAGAGTTTTGAACATAAAACAGGATCTGAAGCCAAACTTACTTTCGGTATCAAACCTTCAAGGTAATTTTTTAATAACACCTATGATATTTGTATTAGTCTCTGACGGTGAGTAAATGAATCCAGATTCATGCACTCGTAATTTCTTTCTTTGGTTGCAGTAAAATTTTAGCTTACTGTATGTTACTAAGAATCCCACTTTCTTAGCAACAAGCAGGTTTCACCATTTATAATAAACTTTGATTTCCACTATGAAATGTTCATATTGCCTAGAGAAACATGCTCTATAGCATCATGTTTGCGGATGTACCGAGATTTTAGAAATCCATAAAAATACTTAGTTGCCACATTAACTTTAATTTGCTTATGCTATTTAATTGGATATTATTTTCTCGAATTTTAGCTCTTGGATTTAGAAAGTTTATTTATGAACTCTCTGTATTCAGCAACATAATGCGTTTTTTAATATATCAAAACAAAAATGTGGGAGCAATAATTCAAAATATTTCACACAACTTTCATATACATAGATCACCAGCTAATTGTATGAAAATTTCAATGTAATGATTTCATTGAACTAGAGCTCTTTAATTTTAAATACATACATACATAAAATCTTCTAAATCCCGGTTAATTTTAGCATTCCTATTGAAGGTCTTAATAATTTTCTAATAAGCACCAGTTCGCATCATATTGTTGCTGAATTAGCAGTTGGATGGGATAGAATGGAGACATTAGAAGGATTTCTTGAATCTGTTGTCCTGATTGCAAAGTACGTTATATGGAAATGAAAATTAGTTCTATTTAGTTACTACTAATATGTACTTTTCTACAATTAATTTCAGAGGCTTATGTGAATCTCCAACGAACAGAATGACAAGCTTAGTAAATCATTTAATTCCAAATCTAACATCTCCTTATGAATCTCAAAAGTTAATGGTTACCGTATTTTATGGAGCAGTAAGTTTCTTCTTACTATTTACACTTTTAATGGTTGGGTAGTAGGTACCATGAATGGTACATATTATTAGTTTAAAAAGGCTTTATTTTATAAATCTTATCCGCTCTTTTGTATCAAAATTTATTATATTCTTATTATTTGTTTATTTCAGATTATCCAGTTTCAAAATAGCAGTGTACGTTTTGATTTACCAATATTCTGTTGTCCTTTGGTCACAGATATAAAATGTCAAAACAATAGACAACCATTTATCCGGGATCCAAGCTTAGCCTTGCACAATGGGCTTTATAGGATCTGTTGAGGATAAGTCATTAAAACACTAAAATTGTTTTTTTCTGTAACAAACTCTTTAGAATTTTAGTTTTTGATTTAAAAAACTATACTACTAATTAGTGGTTGGTTAAAACTCTAGACACTTTTATATTGAAATATTAGTACAAAATCAATGGATACACTTGTTGCTTCAAATTCGGCCATCCTTAATTATGTTTGCCTTAGTTCGTTAGAATAATGAGGTTTTTTCATCAGATTTCCTCATAATATAGAATAACATCTTAATTGCAGACAAACGCACAAAAATATAAAAATAAAATGTCTGGCAAGCCTTCGACACTACTAACACTATAGAATTGAATATAATCTAACTAAAAGAAGTGTACAATTATGGCTTCAACATAGAAACAACAACTTTTTAAGATTAAATCTGAAATCTATGTAATCATGTGCATCCTGTTTTACACCCAAGCAGAAGCATGATAAGATGGTCAGTTAAGATTGGTGCTTAAAAGGACTATCTAGTTTATCCAAATACCAAAATTCAAAATCCTTTAAACAATCTAGTCAGAAACGAAAAATATAAAATTATTGAAATGTAAAAAAACAATAACAAGAAATATGGTGCGGGATTTAGGACCCTCAGCGGTGAGTTTAAACCATTTTTGTGTATACAATAGGGCTCGTTCCTCAGTAATCAATAAACCTCAATTTTTGTAATAAATTGCATTCCCTCCCCCACCCAACATCGGGCTTTAAATGGTTTTATAAAGGTATTTGAAAGGATGTTTTTTTATATACACCATTGTTGTCTCTTTTGTTAATTTTAATTTGTTTATTGTACTTTAGACTAATATAGTCAGTAAAGAAGAAGCAAATAGTCTAACAGAGTTGCTACTTTCCCATTTACTTTCACGTTGTTATGACGAAAGTATTGAAGTGAAACGTAATGCTTTTCTTGGACTCGGTAAAGTCTCGTTTTGTAGCGCTGAAATGATTCAAAGAAGAGCAAATACGCTTATGAGTGCATTGGTAGCTGGAATGGACAACAAGAAGGTAGTTAGCTATTCATTTATTTACCATATGAATGGTCACCAAATATTGTTTTTTGCTCCTGTTCGTATTTATGTGCTACATAGTTTAACTTTTAAAAAATACTGCATTGAGAAAACAAAATTTTCACTGGGAAACCCTTCATAGTATTGTTCACTAAACTTAATAAGATTTTCCTATACATGCTACATTTTTTGCACAATTTAAGCAAAACCAGGATTTTTTTAAAAATTGGACATAAAACCTCCAAATTCACATTTTCCAATTATTTAATGGGATTCACCACTGTGTGTCTAGCCACCGAATTCGGCAACGGCGAATTGAATCAAGAACAATAAAAATTGGTGCAGGAAACAGCAAAGATATCTTTGGGAAACGGCCTTTAATACGAAGAGTTTAAAGTTGAAAATAATCCAGTCACAAAATTAGATTTTTAATAGAGCATAAAATTTGCTATGCGTAGTACCTCAATCAGTTTGGATAGCCTACAGCTTTTACGGCATGGGTGACTAGGACCAGCTTACACTGGTAATATACAATCTGGACATGGGTGCTAAATGTGATCAATCACCTTTCTAATTCAAATATAATATTTTTATTTTTTTAATCAATCTATTACAAGAGTAGTATAATGTTTTGCTAAAATAAAGTCAAAGGCATAAGCCTAGATATTTTTAGTTCTTGAAATTTGATCAAATCTTTATTTTGTACTTATAAACTTTAAATCTAGTTTATTTTGCACAGTGTAGAAGTTCTATGCACAAGTCATGTAGTTCTTTGATATCCCTAGCACCCATGTCCATTGTATGTATTGCCACTTTCTCCCTAATGCCCCCGTAGAAATATAGAATGGCCGAGAAAAGGTCAATAAATGGCCGAAAAAGGACGATGGAAGGCAAAACAATATTTATTGACAATGACACAAATTAGGATCGATCGTAATATTGATCGAATAAAATTTATAGATACATTATGCAGACGCTTGCTTTAAATTTAAAAAATTACTATCATTTTAGGATCCTGATCGAATTGTTGCTGAATCTTGCATGGTTTCTATTTCTTTGTTACTACCTCATCTTTCCACAACACATGTGCAAGACTTCATCACTCCTCTTTCACTTCACCTACTCTCCTACTCCAGTGAACGTTCTCTAGCAAATGCTCCACCCGCTGCTATTCGTGCACTCACATTCCGACTTCTAGGTCAGACCGGCCGATTGGCCTCACCAGGCAGTCCACTTAGACAAGCCTTTATCGATCAGACTGATCACTATCTGGTTGCCATGGTGCTAAATGCTGGCAGTACAGAATCGGATGTAAGACATGCTTGTGCTGATTCGCTGAGGCAAATTCTTCCTTTAATTCTTGTTCCCATTGAAAACGAAGCCAATCATGAGCAATGTGTGACCTCTAGTGAGAGTGGCAGTGCTGGACCGAATGCTGATTCCAGTGCAGTGGACCAACTGTTGAAGAAATGGTTACGATCAAACAATGGAATCGTACATATGACTGATTTCTTATCTGATTTGTCTAAAATAATGGTATGTCTGGGCGAAGCCATCAAAAATAACTTTAAACTGTAAATTACATTTATGTGCAATGATTAATCAATATCAGAAGAGAGAAGGCATACCTAAAATAATTTGGTTTAATATTATGTATTAAATATGTTTTAAATATTACTTTTTTTTCTATTAAAGAAAAATATAAAATTATTTTAGGTATAGCTACTCTCTGATAATGATTAATCGACTAATGTTTCTATACATCATTTACTTGTGACTTTATTCGTGCACAGTATCATAGGGAAATGAATAGAACTCATATTTTATGCCTTTAATTTTAGATGTCTCAGATTCCCGAAAAAGCGGTGCATCATATTATGAAATGTGTCTTTTATTTTCGATCTGATTCACCCATCATTCAGAGCTATGCAGTCATGTTTGCAGGTAAGATATTATGTAGGTAGGTGCTCCACAATAATTAAATTTAATATTTAACCTATTTAGACCCAATGCTCCTTACTATCAAAAAGCACTGTTTGTTAGTGGTGGGCTGCATTTATTTAAATATTTTACATTTAGTACCTACTGTCGATTCTGCTTATAAGAGCAGTTATGCTCATAGAATAATGATATATCATTACTCTTTGGTTATGCCTTTTCAGTCTAACTTGTTTTTGTCTAACATAATTTAGTGAATTGTTTCTTTTCAGTTTCATTTTATTAGTGATATTTGTTAAAAGTTAAATATATTCCTGATACATATATTCCAGCGATAGCTGTATATACTTATGCTACATCCAGCTGTTTATATATCTATTCCAGGTACATATAAATTCTAAAAAAAAAATTCATAAATATCTGTTTCCCAATAAATTGAAATAAATTTATAACCAAAAATCCATCTCAATTCATACATAAATCAGTTTATTTGAACAAATAGAAAGATTTAAAAATTCTGCTCTTACATTTTTTGCTAAGTGTTGTGTAATGTCGTCATACCTATCGCTTATCATATTTTACAGCAGGGTGGTCGAACTCAAATAAGCAAAGGGCCAATATTGATCAGGTTTATGCAAGTGAGGGTCACTCTCCAAAAAAATTTGATTAAAAATGTTTTTTGTTAAAATCATTAAATTCAAGAAAACAGTTTTCTACTTATTTATTTGTTATTGTTTATACTAATAGAAAATTTTATTTACTACAGTAGCGAAATTTGAGGTTTGTTTGTGTTTAACTAATTCTACCAAATCAATTTCTAAGTCAGTTAGTGCAACTCTGACACATGAAGCTAGGTGTTTCATCATCTAGCTGATTTCTCTCTTTTGACTTTATTTGGTTCATAAGAGAGAAATTGCTTTCACAGACATTGGTTGAAGAAAACATTGAAAGCATCTGAAGTGCAAAGTTATTTAGTTCAGGATATGATTCTATAGTTACCAGTTTCCAAAATTCTAATGGATTGTCAAAATTTTGAGAAAGAAGAGAATGGTCTTCTTTCACTCACATAATTCCAACTGCAGTTGAGCAGGTGTTTTTTCGATTTCCAATAGTAAAGGGATTGCTCATTATCTTAAAGTCATCTTGAATTATTTGAAGTCCTGAAATCTCTATTCAAATTCAGTAGAAATATCACTAAGTATGGAAATGTAATCTGAAAAGTCAGTTTCTTTATCAGAAAATACTTCCTTGCAGCTTAGAAAGTGTGTCAAATTGTTTTCATTTAATTGTGGAATTAGTAGTTTGTTCAACTTCAATTTGAATGCATCAATTTTTCACGCAAGATAACAGATATCATGATTTCTTCCTTGAATTTGTTTTTCAGAACATTTAGGTGTGAGGTAATGTCAGTCAAAACAGCTAATGCAGATATGAAATCTGGAATTTACAGGTCATTCTCAAATTGAGTAGTGTCAGCAGATATTTCACTTTCAAAGAAAAGATTTCATTTTTCAGTGGAAAGAACCTCTTCAAATAATCTCCAGCAGTTAGTCATTTTACATCACAAAAATGGGACAAATCTGGATAAGCAGCATTTACCTCTTCTAAGAAATTTCTGAATTTTCTGTTAGTTAAAGCTTGAGCACCACTACGAATAAAATTAACCATTTTAGTGATAGACTTCATTACAGCATGCAGTCTAGCAGGCTTGGCACAAAGACTGCAACTAAGATATTGTTTTTTTTATAGCTCACCCACACATCCAGTTTTCTGACCACACATAACAGGTGCTCCATCAATACAGACAGAATAAAGTTTTCAATATTCAAAATCTTCATTTATAAAGTTCGCAACTACCATTTCAAATGATTCAAATATATCTTTTCCTGTAGTTATTCCAGACATTGTTTTCAGATCCAAGAGTTCAGTTATCACATTAAAATTGTATTCAATAATTTTAATAAAAATAGATAGTTGACAAATGTACTTTCATCAAGGGCAGCTGTAAGTCAATATCTTGAACTCTGGTAGAAACAGTCTGGTCAGGTGTGATAGAGAAACGTTTTTATATTTATCAGCAACTTCCATTTCTCCAAGTGATTTTGCCATTTCTATTGTACATTTTTTACCAATCTGTGCTGTACGAAAGGATTTACCCATTTTAGCCAATAATAAAGATACACGATAGGAGGCATCCAAATACTGAGCACTAGCAGTAGGAGTTATAATTTTCAAACTCTTAAAAATATTCTTCTGTGCTGTAAGTTTATCAGTTAATTGTTGCACTTATCACATTGTCATATTTTTGGCATGCTTTTTATAATAACGACTCACATTATATTCTTTCGAGCAACTGATAGTTTGATGACAATCAAGGCATTTAATTATACCATTTTCCTCGATGCATAAATATTTATATGTCTAGTATGCATTAAACTTACGATGATCAGAGTCAATTTTTGATTTTTTGATACATTAGACGCCATGACACGAAAACTGATATTAATTCAAATTTTTGCGAAAAACCTTCAAAATTAACGGAAATTAATTACTCAGTAATTAATTTCCGTTAATTTTAATTTATTTAACGACCACCCTGTTTTAATACCATGTTTGTATTTTTTTAGGTTTTCTATTGACTAATTTATCTGAAGAACTTCGAACTGAAATTCCAAAAGATAACATTTGTGAAGGTACGAGTAGGTAAAATTAGGTGTACTGTGCATACCTACCAAGTATAATTAGATATAAAAGTATCAGATATACCAAGTGTAATTAGGTGAAAATTACTTAACCATTTTATACAATTTTGATGTCAAATTATTCTGTGATAAAAGAGAACTTCCTCAAACAGCTGAAAATATCACTTCATTCATGAAATTAATTGGAAAATGATATTTTTTTCATACGATTTTAGTGATCTTATCAAAATTTGCGCGTATTTCCCAAGTTATTTTACTTTTTATAAACTGATATAGAACTATATTTAGTTCCAGAAATATTTAATTATCTATTATTTTTCTACAGGTTTAATTCATTTATTGCGCGCCGATGATCCATGTGTCCGAAGTAAAGCAGCGGAAGCTATTGGACTTCTTCATATGTACTAATGTACGCCCATTTTTATTCATTTGAAATCCATCAAATAGACTGTTCAGTTCGTGACATGCACAGTAAATCGATGTACTTTAAAAAAATATCTACAGCGTGTGCCGCCATGATTCACTGTTGATCTTAACACAAAGAAAACATTGCACGGAAAATTTGATCCCTGGCTCTACATCATCGGATGATGGGGCAGAAATCTTTTAAAACTAATCCCCACAAAAGGTTGTACTGTAAACAACTCTAATGTGTTCGTTCTGCATATTGAGAAAAATTTACGACCTTACCTGGATAAGAATGGAGCGCAAGTTGATTCGTTTGACTAAATTTGAGTGTGTACATTTGTGTATCTTGACTAAATACGGAAGACTGTTTCAGTTGATCCCGTCGCTAAAAAAATAAAATGTCCCTTGTTGTAATTCATGATTTTGTAGCGAATGTAAAATAATTAATTCCTATAATTTTGAAATTTGATTTTATATTCATCCGGCTGTATGTATCAAAGTGTACAATTTTTGGCGGCAGGATCAACTGACACGCCTATAATATGAACAATGAATTACAAGACACCCTGTAGATAGCAGAATAGTTTTTAAATTATGATACTCCGAGACTGTTGATCTCTCTGGTAAAATTAGACCTTCAATACTTCAGCGTGTTGGTTCAATTGGAGAAAAAACTACATCTCCTTTTATGCCGGCATTCGTTGAATTTATACTCATAGTTTGTATAGTATACGCTATGGCTCATACTTGTATCATCAGACATTTTTATAAAATTTAGATATTATTTTTTATTTTCATCTGAGTAATGAACGTTAAATATAGCTGAGAAATTAACTTTGACAGTGCACACATTTAATGTCAATTTTTAGAATGATTTGGAAATATGGAAATGTAACATTAGTATGCACTTACAACTTCAGAATCACTTTATTTTTTATCCTGATAATAATTTCAATTTTTTCTAAGATATTTCTAAGATATATATACTTTTTTGGGGTACATGTGTGTACCAAATTTAAGTTCCTTGACCTTTAAACAAAATAGTAGCATCTATTCCACAACAAAGTTTTGAATTAATAATGATGATTACTTTCCGATAATTTTGTGGTTTCATTTCTTTCTTTTTTTATGGACGATGGTTCTCACTTTTAGTATTTTGTTAGTTCTAATATTGTCACATTATGTCTTTAATTTCATAGTACTTATATAAAATTACTATTCACAAGTAATATGTTATTAATGATATGTATAATTAAATTCAAAATATGAATATTAAAAATTCTGGTATCATTTCTGATAGTGAAGTGTTGTGTAGAACTTGCTTGTGCTGGAGACAATAAGTTGACTTCATCGTCAAATAAGAATGCACTAGTTAAAATTTATCGCTAATTATACAAAGAAGTAATATGTATATTAAAAATATTGCTTCTTAAAAAAGTTGGATTAAAGTTGTAAAACTCTAAATCAGTGAAGGTACTATAATATTTGGTATCAATATACAATACAAGGCTCGAATAAATTGTGCATGATAGGCAGCCCATAGAACAGATTTTGTCAAAATTGGGGTGTAATCGGTATATTGATATTGATATGATTTAAAACTATTTGCTATATTTAAATTTGCATTAAATATCTACCAAGATAAAAATATATACGTGTGTTGGTACATTTTGATTTTTTATGGTTATCAGGTTGGTCCCAAAATCAATATTAATAGCAAATTTTATATGTTTTTATTCTGTTAAGGACCAATAACAATTATTTTTTCTGATAGTTTCAAAGTTATAGCTTTTATTCGTAATAAGGGGGTTTAAATAGCCCAATATAATGCTACTTTGATTTTTAAAACATTTTGTCGATGAACTTTTCTCGGGTAAATGCCTAATTATGTGATAAGTATTATTGTCTTTCCATGTAGTTGGAATTTTGTATTTTTCTATTTTGCCATACAAATTCAGTTACTATCAAATATATAAAAATATTTATAATCGACACCATATTGTAAAAATTGATGAGAGGAAATTAGCTTATTAATTATCTGTTTTCTTCTGACATCCATATTTCTGATACATCATTTTCTCAATAATGGCCGCAGGACAGGGAACAAGTTTCCTAATTTTGCAGAGTAACTACGGCGTGGCGGTACCTTCTTTGTTTTTCAACTAAATAATTAGTAATTAGAACATTGAATTAGTGCCCATGAAAAAGGGCTTTTCTTGACCTAAGTATCTTTTTTGATTGACCTTATTACCGACTGATACCCATTAGATTGTACAATGCCACTTTTTGCGTTTTCGAAATTACCTATGAACTTTATTTTTGTATTTAGAAAAACTTTTTTGTTTTCATAATTATAAATTTTTATTTTACGTATTAAAACCCAAAAAGTTTTGTATCATTTCTATTTTGTGCATACTAGTATCTGGAAGTTTTTATGTTGTTATTTTTAAAAAATTTCAAAATTATTTCTATTTGTTTTTTTTAAATTATACAAAATGATCTGTTGGTATATTGATTGTTTATTGTGTGAAAGATACTAAATTACAAACTTTATATTTGTACTCATTTCTACTATTTATTTATAAATAAAGCAACTTTATAATTTCTATGTTGGATCTAGATAGAAGCAGATATTTGTTGATGGAGAAACCACCTACATTACTTTGCTCACCTTGCTCACCTTTGAGACCTTATCCATTAGATTTCAGGGGTCGGTCTTGTCTTCGCTCGCCACTCTCGTCTATCAAGAGCCATGTTTGTGGAGACTTCTTTCT
>JAUYWI010075464.1:0-13816 GCA_034780595.1 Parotoplana pacifica | reverse complement strand
TGATACTGTCTGCTACAGCACAACAAGTCCTCAACCCCACCCCCCTCAGAGAATGCGAAAAAAGCCCTATTTAGGGCTACCTCATATTGATTGATAAAAATTGCTTCCCGATTTGTTTTATTAGCAAGTTTTTCCATTTATTTTGGAAATCAGTGTATGTACAATATGCATTATGTTCCCAGCATTGTTCTATAATATTCATGATGTTACCTATTTGATCTTGTGTTCCTTTGCCTTCCACAAAACCTGAATGTTCTTCAGACATTTCTTGCTATATTTTATTTTCATTTGGTTGATAATGATCTTCAGCATAACTTTACTTACATGTGTAGCTAATGGTTCAAACATTATTTCAAATTACCCTTCTTTGGAAGTGGTACTAAGATTGCTCTACACCAATTTCTAAGCCACTCTACTTTTTCCATATCATTCTACACAACCTCCACATAATATCAATACCTTCATCACCAGATGCCTTCCACATCTCAATGGGAATATCATCAATTTCTGATGACTTTCCATTGTTTATCCTCTTCAGTGCCCATTCTATTTCAGTCCTTAAAGGTGAAGGTTCTTTTTCATGAGATTGGAGTTTGATTTAGTTGATTGCCACATACAGCTGTGTACAGTATTTCACCCATCTGTCCTTAATATTTTCTCTATTCATTAAAGTTTCTCCATTTTCATCATTTATGCACTGGATCTAGCAGTCCAATTTCCAGTGATTCCCTTGAGGATTTTTAATACTTTACTAGGGTTTCTGTCTTTTTCCATTTCAAAACACTTTTTTCCCAGAAACTCATTACAGTGAATTTTGATGGTATATGTTGGGTATGATAGCATACATTTCTTAGATTTCAATCTCATTTTTATTTTTACTTCCAATAATTGATGGCTGCTGCCACAATTGGCACCTGGCATTCTCTTTATTCCAAATACTGATGATCTCTATCTTGAGTTAATAATTATATAATCAATTTGATTTCATACCTTGTCACCTGGGCCCCTTCATGTGTACAGTCTACTGGGGGTTGTGGAAACATAGTGTTTCCAATGATTAGATCATTTATCACACAGAAATCTTCTAATCTGTCACCATGTTCATTTCTATTACCTAAACCAAATGTTCCAATATTTGATGTCTTTTGAGCTGATTTGCCTATCTTTGCATTCCAGTCCAACAGGAAACTAAAAAAAAGCTGTACTGGATGATCATATGTCCAGTTTTGTTATATGGCCTAGAAACATAGTTCACTGGAAAAAATGAGCTGAAACTACTTAAAAAGATGGAAATGTGCATGTTGAGATGGATAATGGGAGTCACACTACAAGATAAGATCCCCAGTGAGACTATCTGAGCAAGGCTAGGGGTAACCAGCATCCAGGACAAAACCACTGGAATGAAGCTGAGATGGTATAGGCATGTAGGGTTATAATATTATAAGGTTGTAAGATTATATCAAAGAGGCTATGGACCTTCTGGTGACTGGAATTAGATTGTATCAAAGCTGACAAGATCCCTATGTCTTGGATTGCAAGTAATGACAAAGACTTGTATCTGAAGCTGACCCCTCTCCAAAGAGGGAAACATAGCTTGATGATGATGATGAGGATTAATTTTATTTGGCTTTGTAATATTATTAACTGTGTATACATTTTTGGTTGTCAAAGTATTAGACAGGTAAAGACTTCTAAAACTAAGCTGGTCTCATGAGCCTGAAGTATCCAATTGCCTCTGTCTCCTTTTCCATAAGCCATTCCATACACATCCCATTACTATCTTGATGTTGTGATAGGTTGGATGGTTCCAAATGTGGAATTTTTTTACTGCACCTGACCAGAGTTTTCTTCTTTGTGTAGAAAGGTTTTTTGTATTGATTGCCACTCCATAGTTATGTAGTATTTGTCTCTTAAGTTCTTCTGATTTTTGTTGAATCTGTATTGTAACTCAAAATTAATGTCATCAATAGGAGACATATTTAGAAAATTTCATGATTTTTTACCTTCATAACAACACCATATCCATTATAGACATTGGGTGAGGTCAAAGTTATGTCTTAAGAAATTTCTTAGTTTTAAGAGTAAGAAATTTCTTAAGAATTGGTCCTCTAAACTTTTGGTAGACTTAGAAAATAGATAAGAAAATGATTTTTCTAAAACAAAAGAGTTAAGAAAATTAATTTTGTTGATAATTATGAGAATATACTTTTCTGCAGAAAACATTAATTAAGTTCATACCTAATAAATAATGTCAAAATAAATGGATGTCAAAAAATACAATTGGAATAATAAACTACTGAATTCTTTGTTGAGTAATATTTCTGAAAATTATGAGATGTATAAATTCTCTAAAAATATAATAAAATGAGTGAGTATAATAACACAATGGTTGCAAAACTTAACAATCACAGATTAAGTAACATTGATGCTATTGGTGCTAATGTTTAAAGTGATTTAAAGAACCTTGGAAGTGAATACAGGGAAGTAAGTTGACAAATACTGATTATCACATATTTTCTTAACAACCCTGCACAGCTATATACCTATCTTTTAGGTTATACAGAAGTTTAAGAAGAGGAGTGGTGCTGAGACAGAAGATGGGCAACTAAGAGGTTGTGCTGAACTTTTCAAAGCATATGATAATTATCAAAATATGTGCCTATAACTAAAGAGGTCAAATAATGACCAACTGTCATATATACACCTCAGAGCTGAATGTCTTAAAAATATATTTATTTTCTTTATATTTGTATCTATTACTCGTACTTTCAAATATGTACATATATTTTTAAAATTTAGTTCAAGAAGTGGATGAAGACCACACAGATCTAAAGTATTAGAAAATACAGTATATTATGTTATGTTTGTAACACATATACCTACACATAATACAATTTAGATATAGAATTTGAATCTGAACAGGAATCAGGTAATATATATATTCAATTTTAAAATGAAATTTACAGAACCTATTAACAATCAGATATTAAGTTGTATTCACAACTTATTTTATTTAGATTCTAAATGGAATATAAATAGAAACTAAATTTTGTTCTACTTAGAATTCATATTCTTTATTCTTATAAAAAATAAGTTATGAAAGTGACTCATTAATATAAAATATTCATATTAACTGTACAATAATGTAGATTAAAAATATATAAAGGTACATAAGATTAACTGTGTGATACATTTATGTATTTACATAACAAAGGCATATTAAGTTTTAAAAAATATTTTAGACTAACAGCAACCTAAATTCAGCCAAACACATGCTGAAGAAGATTCAGGTAAAATATAGGTATTTAATTTTAAAATGAACTTTACAGAACCTATTAACAGCTAATTTGTATAACTATAATCAATTTTGAATTATTTTAGCAAAATAAAATATTTCAAAAGTAAATTTATTATCATCCAGATATTAATAAAATATTCATATTAACTGTATAATGTAGATCAAAAAGGGATATAACATAATATATGTAATACATTTATTCATTTACATAACAAATGTAAATTAAGATAAGAAAAATGTGTATAATAAAATATGTCAACAACCTGAATGCAACAAAAGACATAGAAGTAAGTTTATAAATCACAAGGTAGATGCTATAATCATGATAAAATTAAATTAAAATGTATTTTTATTAAATAATGAAGTAATATGAAATTGAATATACAATATGTTTATGAATTACATAAGAAAATAGGTTGTAATGTATTTTAGTAGATGTAGAAACATCACAACCACCAAAGAAGCAAAATATAATACCAGGTAAGATAAAATCTTTCAATAAAAGTATAGTATAATATTTATAGAGAATCAATGTATATATGTAACATGTACATACAAATAAAAACAGGTTTAAACATATTACAAAAATGCACCATTATACACTAAATCTCTCAGGTGTCAAAAAACTGAAACTTGTAGAAAAACACAAGTAAAATGCCCAATGCTAATTTAGTACAAAAATATTACTTAAGAAATAGAAATATTATAACTTTGAATTAAAGATTAAAATAAATGAAAGGTATTTAATATGACCTATATTAGTAGAAACAACACAAACAGCTAGAAAACAGGAATTTATCAGGTAATGAAAACATTTCTGAAAATAGACATAGATACTATGTACTGGACATTTAAACTATCACAGTGCTTGCCAGGTTGTCCACAATAGTATGCATCATTTGCATTTGAAGAATAAAGTCATCTATGTACAGTATTACTTGATTGCCATTGAGATCACAGTTTAATTGAGGTATTTCAATCAAGTCAGGTAATTTTATTTTATTAGGTACTTGTTCACATAAAAAATCAACAGCAGAGAGGAGATAGTAAATAACCATGAGAAAATCCAAATTGCCGATAATAACCACCATAGGCTAGGTAATCAAGAGTTACCATCACAAGCTTTTTAGAAACAGTATACAAGCTGGAAGCATTTGTAGCTAAAATAGAACATGAGATAATAACTCAATGCTGAAGAATGTCTTTTAAGGTCAATGAACACAAATACAGATACCTATTGAAACAATAAACACATGATAAATTAGTAACTAAATCAATGATACTGATAGTTATCTTATAACAAATCAAAAGTCAGTATGCAAACTAGGTAGTCTATAAATGCAAGATATTTCTCATAAATTTGAATAAAGAATACCTAGAGTAGGAGTTTCAACAAGGAATTTAAAAATATCAGAGGTCTTTAGCAAATAGCAACCTCAACAACTGTCATACACTATGCCATTAAAACTGTAGCATATTTATTAGTACTACTAGTATTAAAGCTATCTATTTATAAATACAGGGTCATAGCATAATAGATATTATTAGTTAGAAATTATGACCATTACAAATAATGTCTATTCTAAGATGTGTACTTTTTCTTTATTTTAGACATTTGTATTTAGCTGCTATCACATGCTTTATTAAGGAACTTAGTTAAAACTGAAAGTATTATCTTATAGATGCAGTAGTTAAATATATGTGATATTTATTTTTTGAAAATTTCATGATACAATCAAAACAATTTAAGATTGAGTATATTATTTAGCAAAAAAAGTTTTTTTTACATATATTTACATAAAATCTTCAGGGTATATAAGATATAGAACAGATAATTTATAGTAGAATAAGTAACAGCAGTTAAATAGAACTATTGTCATAGTATTACTGACTAGACAAATTACATACAAACTAAGAAACTTTTTTATGTGCTTCAGTTTTACATCTAATCTATCACACCTATCTTTAAATGTAGAATGCACATTTTTCTATTTTCTTCTTAAAACATGAGACTTGCTGTCTCATTAGTGGTGTTTTGCATTAATCTAACTATTAATGACTTTTTGTCTAAATCAACAATTCTTTTTTGTGACTTTCCTTTCTTAAAATTTTGATTCTCAGAATATGTGATGTAACCATACTTCTGATATACATCATCAAATCACTATCAAATTATAACCTCTGATTAAATGTCATATTCTAATATAGTTGACCCACTGAACATTTCCACAAATACAATAGGAAATTTGTTTAATGATTTGCATAGCCATATCTTTTTATAATTTAGCACTAGCTAATTTATATCAGAGAAATTACATTTAATTTTTATGATTTTAAATTAACAATTTCAATTGTTGGGTCTCAACCAGTGAATTTTTTAGGTGCATACCTATATGTATAAAGAAAATCAGCTGCAATATCTTTATTCCTATATGGATAAGTAAGTTCTATTTTCTATACCTACATATAGGTATAGATAGTGAATAATTAAATCTAGTATTTGGGAAAAGTTTGTAAAAATAAAATTAACTATTAATTTAAATTGAATGATAGTTTCCAGTTCGTTTGTGGTGATATTCAGCTACTAATTCTTCTAGTTGCCATTCTATCAACTTGATTCTTTTCTTTATATTTTCTACAGTTTCGGCAGCTTTTCTTTCTACCTTTGGATTTCGTCTCTGCCCTAATGCATATCTCCTGGCTGCCACTGCATGAAACATTTAAAACTGCGTTTCGACTTGGTTTTAGTATTAAGCACCAGGTACTTAGTCTTAAGTATAGGCATTTCCTATATAAACTTCAGTGACTAAAACGAATGTATGCGGTTAGCAATTGGTTAAGACTAAGAAAATTCTTAAGAATGTTTGTAAAAAAATATATAGACTAAGAAAATTTGTCAGGTCAAAGTCTTGGCAGATACTTGATTTCAGAAAATACATAAGACAAAGAATTTTCTTAAGACATAACTTTGACCTCACCTAATATCCAGAATAAATGTACATACAACAGTTATAGGTAAAGATATACAACAAATATACAATACAATAAAGTCCATACTTAAGTAGGTATGTAGTTACTACAAGTTCAACAGTCTACCAAAACAAGTTAAAATGTCACTATATCAATATTTATAACTTCTCCAGAGCAATAACCATATTCAAAATCAAATAAAAATTGTACGAGTATTTAGCAAGAAATCTTACTAGTTAGCAAATTATGGTATTCATAATGAAGTTTAGCAAAGAATCTTGCTAGCATTTTAAGACAACTAGGAAGATATCTAAGCTCATAAATATATTTGATGCATAGATTTATTTATATAGATAAAAAGTAAGCACTTTATCAAGTAAAACATATATCTTTACTCTGTGCAATTACATATTTTATGAAAGTATCTACCTATACTATTCAAACAAAATATGGCAGATTTTGTTAATTTGGGTGATCTTGTAATAAACTGAATACTGAAGGTATATAATCCAGTAGAAGTACTGACAGATGATGAATTATACAAAAGATATTGATTTGACCATGCAGGAATAGTTTTCTTGGATGATTTACTTCACAACAGGCCGACTCATAACATGAAGCAAAGGGGTAATAGAGTGTAGAAACCCAACTTATTACAGCTCTCTAGTATTTAGTGACTGGATCGTATTAAATTGTAGTTGGTGATACACTTAACATTTCACAATCCTCTGTATCGCATTGTGTACATAATTTCATAGCTGCTATGTTGTCTCATTTACCTCAAACTATTCATCATCCTGCTCCTGGTAAACTTCCACAAATTATGCAAAGTTTTTATCATTTAGCTACTTATGTTATTGTGGCATACGCATTTGTACTTTTGTGCCAAACCAAAGCAGTATAAGAGAATGGCTTTCAAGTTACCAAGTACTCTAGAAATGGAAAACAACAGTTCACACTACATCAGACCCTCAAACAATCAGAAGATAGCAGATGTCAAAATCTGCACATATGGTTCAGTGCTCGAGCAACAAACAAAAGGAGGAAGCAGTGCAGTTATTAACTGGAAGAAAGGCATAAGCACTACTGCTAAAAATTGAGCTGGAATTTGGTGTAGTAGCTACAACACTAAAATGATAGCTCTGAAGATAGGTCTTGAGGCAGCTATCAGTGACCCTATATGGACCAATGTCAACAATGTCGCCATTTGCCTAGACAACAGGGGTGTTATCCAAAAACTTGCCTCCAAGAACATCGATGTTAGTACACTTCCAGAACATGACTGTTGGAATGCTCGTGTGTCCCAAAGTGAGAAATTTTGTACTATCCAATGGATTCCTAGTCACATCACATTGACCCCAACTAAGAAGCAGACAGGTTGGCCAAGAAGGAGCTGTACTGCTTAGTCAAGAGAACATTACCATCAGCCTTGCAACTGAGAAGGTTTATATTCTTGTTTTATTTCTTTCAATGTTTTCCCCATATGTTCTTCATTAAATTTTACATTGAAATATATGAATCCCATTATTGTTTCATTTACTGAACCAAAGTTTTATCAATGAGTCATAATAATATTATTTGTGATCCAATGGAAAGTATTGTCTTTCTTGAAATACCACTGGTACATTTTTGTGTATTGAAATGGGTACTTCCTCAAAAATGTGTGGTTTTGTTGATACAAAATCAAAGGTTTCTTTGCCATTAAGTTGTATTCATTAATTTGTTTATTTATTGAAGAATGAATTTTAAGATTATGTGATTGATTATGTTCAACATGCTGTGTTAAAGTACATATGTTAATCTCTTTGTTGGTGTGTTTACCTATTCTTATTCCTGATAGAATTTTAGCAAAGTTGAGGTTTGGATAGTTTTAATGTGGGAAAAATATTTTCATCTACTTATTAAACTTAGCTAGTGGCATCAGTATAGCAATAATGAGAATAGAACCTATTAAAGACCAACAAGTGTATTTGCTCAAACCCTAAAATATCCGAATTTGTTTTTTGGCATTAACTCCACTAGGTAGTTTGAATGCTATTTTATGATTTAGATAAAAAATAGAGCAAACATAGTTGATGTTATCTAGTAGCTATTTGTGTTGGATGTCCTGCAGATTTTGAATTATCGTTTTTATTTTAAGATGTTTATTTACTTTAAAATATCATTAATCTAAAAAGACAATGACATTTATATTAACTAGTTAGAGCTAACATCTAAAATCAATTTCTCATGCTTGAGGGATACCGTTTGAAGTAACACACTTTTTTACTTTTATAGTCTGTACTACCTAATAGGCTATAGTGGGTTAAGAATCACCGCAATACCACAACCTTTCACACAGGCATACATAAGTATATGAAACAAAAATGGTATTAAATTAAATGGTGATAGAAATCATATTGTTTTTACATTTGAATAAATGTTCCGTAATTATGCTAATTCTTTACCTACATAAGTAGTGTGGACAATTTTGTTTTTTAAGGACAGTTGTTCATTTTTTTGTAAAGTTTGGAAATGATATTTTAGAAATGAATATATTTTAGTTTAGTTCTAATTTTAAACAAATCTATTTCATTAGCATTAAAAGTCTTAGAAATAAATACTTATATTGGACAATTTTCATTTAAAAAAGCTAACAAACTTTAATATAATTTTTTCATATTTAAATAAATTGGAATGAATGTGATTCTGTTTTAGAATCAGAAGAATCAGCAGAATCTGAAGATATTGAAAATGAACCAGAAGAAACTGGACGTTTACAGGAAGTTGAACCAGTTAAACCTGGAATGTCTTCTGCTGAACAGCAACAGGTATTTAACTTTCTATTGTCCACACAATTACGTTTTACCTATATTTGATTAACTACTTGTTGTTACCTTGGTGCGTTTGTTTTAGATCGCTGCACTTAACATGTTTCTACGTAACAATAACATTGTCGATCCTTATACAGCAGTTGGACCTGGAGAGGATGTTTTCTTTAGGTCTGATAAAATGTGTGATTTTATAACTAACAACTCTTCACAGTGGCAAGAAGTGAATACTAAGGGTGCTAAACCACCTTCAGATTTTACACAGACAAAGATAAAACATACGGAAGATTTGCTTATGGCAGGAGATTATGCCACAGCTGCTGCTATTGATCAAAGCTCTGATGAATGGTTAGCTACCCATGGTCTTGAAGCACTTCACTTAACCATGGAGAAGCTGGTAAATATGGGAAAGCCTAGTGCTCCTGTTCCCGATCCACTAACTGGTAAATCGAAAAAACATCTTACCTTTGATGCTGCTGATATTGTCGAGTTTGAATATAGAGTTCATTTGGCTATAGAATTGTTTACTGAGAGATTTAAATGGTGTCTTCAGGTTAGTAGTTTAGATGCTGATATACTTTTTAGAAAAGGTTTCAAATTCAGTTTAGTTTCTTTTATTATATTTATTGTAGATAGTTATTATTTTTATATTATCCAATGTATTTAATATGTGTAATGTGATTTTACTTTACCTAGTAGTTTGAATTGTATGTATAACGTATTGATTTTGGATATTTATTTAACTTGTGAGCGTGAGCAAATAACACGTCTTGACCTATGTTGATGCTTTTAAAATTCCTGTTGGGCCAAAGTTCTTAGATAGTATAGACTATAACAAAAAACGATCGTTTTCGTCCGAAAATTGTATATTTTAAAATAAATATATTTCTGATTGTGTATGTAATATAATTATGATATCTATGATTGTAATAATAAGTCTAATGTTTATTAATCGATCCTGAACAGTGTATTGAATTTTTTATGCATCTTCAACGATATTTGAAAATTTTTGATTTCGCATGAGAATGCTCGGCCCAATACTGCATGCGCTACAGTTGATTATATTATGGAAGTTCAAAACTACTGTCACAATCCCATACGGCCCAGACGCCAATCTTTGTGATAAATACATGTATTCCAAAGGCTAGAATCCTTTTGCAACCATTTCGATACAGCTTATGAAATTAAAGACTTTCTCACAAGAAATCTTCCATGTTTTACAGCACACAGAATACATGAAAATCGGAAATCATCCATGATTATCGTGGAGAAAATAATCGAAAAGGAGGATGCTATGTGTGTGATTAACATATATTTTGTTTTATTCACTATAATGAAACAATAACTATGTACAGACAAGCATTTTATTAGCATAACTATTGCAAAATAAATAATTTTGGATAAAAACGATCATTTTTTGTCTATATTATTCAAGTTGGCCTGTTTTACAATTCCTCTACACTTTATATATTTCTTTATTTTGAGTATCGATTAAGGAAATTTCGTATTGTTGCATTTTATACATTATATTTATATTTTTTAGGGTTGTCGTCGAGTATTTGGAAATATTAGGGGACAACGTATTGGTGTTTTGGTAGATGCTTCTGATGCGAATTTGGGGTTTGGTAGAACTTCAGAATTTCTTCAGAATTTGTTACATTTATTAGATGATCAGTTATCTGATAAACATTCTCTATATGTAAGTACATTTGGTACCAATGTTAATCCACTCTGGCAAACTCCAATGGTAGTCACCTGTAGAACGATGGATGAAGTTAAGCCCTTTATAAGATCAATAACTCCAAGTGGAGGATGCAATTTGTTGAAAGCTATTAAACATGTAAGTCATGTGTATTTAATTCTTCCATTTATTTACAATTAGAACATTCGAAATTGTATTCTATAGTGACATAGTTTGTAGATTAATTTTTAACTTCCTTCATTATGCAAATATTCACATAATATAGGATCATTTTCACGAATTTAAAAAACTTGATATATTTTCTAAGATAAATATTTCAAAAACGTATTTATTTCATTGTTATATTTTGATGTTTATGGATTTAAAAATGTCCGAACCAAAACATGTCTTCTATTTTTGGTAGAGCTATCTTTATTAAATGCATTTGTAGGTTTTTAATTTAGGATTGCATTATAAAAGATTGTACCCTCATTAGCTGAAGTTCCTTAAATGCCAAAAAATATTTCAGAACTGTTACGCAACTTTTTCGTTAAAAATAATTCTGAATTCATATTTTCAACCACCTATCATTAGTATTTAGGTCAATACTACAATAATTATTTCATTATGTATAGGCATTAAAGTTATAAAAAATAAGTAATCAAATTGCACGTTTTATGATAAAATATGATGAAATATTATATATATTAGAACATCAATGTGAAAAAATGTTTCTAGACAATTAGTTATCGTAAATCATGATAAAAAAGAAAATATGTCTATGAATTAAATACAAAAATAATATGAACTATGTACACAGTTTGGTAACTCAAAATTCTAAAGAGTGGATAATCAATCATATGTATCAAGAGTGCGTTTGAACCACTTTGTATTGCCACAGTGTAGTGACCTGGGTAGAAACATGACTTAGATCAAACAATGCACTTTATATTACAATGTGGACAAATTAACGTATGAAATATTTAGTCCTAGTAGACTGAATAAATAGGGATTTTAAAGATGTCATGGGTTGAGTTACATTTTGACTTACATATTGTGTGTAGTACGAGACATAAGAACGTGTAGTGAACTAGACAAGTGATTGTTT
Organism: Parotoplana pacifica; assembly: GCA_034780595.1. Classification (NCBI taxonomy): domain Eukaryota; kingdom Metazoa; phylum Platyhelminthes; order Proseriata; family Otoplanidae; genus Parotoplana; species Parotoplana pacifica. The sequence continues at coordinate 1,949 of JAUYWI010075464.1, read as the reverse complement.
TACTAATATCACAGTATTATTTGTCTAATTCTAATACTATTAATTAAATAATTAACTCAATAATTTTAGGTGGCAAATTTTAAGGAATTAGACACTATTCTCATAGTGTTGGGAACGAAGCCCGATCAAGATGCAGAGATTCTTGTTGATTTTGTCCATCAGTTATATTTAGGAACAGGAGTGCATATCCATGCAGGTAAATCTTTATTTAAAATGTTTCTAGTTATGTAACATTGGTATATTTAGCTGATATTTATTTGTTTTCAATCTTAATGAAAATAAGATTATCCAAAAGATGGCTAGCTCTTATAAGTGAAATTTTAGTAACCTTAAAAAGATAATGAATGAACTAAAAATGATTAGTTAATTATATCATTTGTTACCACAGTTGCTATCTACAGTAGTTGGTATTTTTCTGTATACCTACTATAAATCATTTTAAAGATTTTAGAGCAAACAAAGTCAAAATGTATTTGATGCCAAATAAGCAGGTTCACGTTCATTTAAATATTCTTATAAATCTGGTTGTCTTGGAACCAGTACCTAATCCCAGTTAAATTATACCTGATGCTAGTTAGTATACATACATTTTTCTTGACTTTATTAGTTCCAATACTGTATACAAAAGTTTGGTAATTAGTAACATCTATCAAAAGAAAACGATAGCTAACGATTTTTTATTGTTTTAAATTTCTTTTATACGAGCTAGCCATATTTTTGGGTCATTTTGACCAATTTATTTCCTTTAATTTTGTAATTTACTGTAACTACGGAATACTGCTACCTCATTAGTTATTAAAGTCCACGGGATGTCTTGCTATTCCGTGTCAATATTGTACATGGTACATTATTTAAATTGTTCGAATTAGATGTAGATGTCCAAAATGTAGCCTATTTTCAGAATGTCTTATAATACTCTGACAAGGCTTGCTAGTTCATAGGACTAGATTAGTTTACTTTAGTTTAAATTGTGATATGGATGCTAAAAATGAAAATGACCCTGATGAAAAGCTCACATATTAACTACACGTTACTTACTCAATCTTTAATTGATTTTGGAATATTTGGAATGGCTTGGTTTAATGACCAGTAAACAAATAAGCTTTTTTTACAAGGTTAAACATTAATTTTGATTTTGGTATTTATATCTATCTACTTAGTGAGTTATGATAACAATGATAACGATGCTAATACGATATTAACCCAGCTAAGTGAATTGACATTCGGGGCGGTGCATTGTTATTCATCTGTCTCGGAGGAAAACAGCTATAGCGGTACTGATATTGCCCGACTCTTTGCAGAAATGGCACAAGCACGGGTAAGCGAACCAAAAGAAAAATAAAGAATCTTGTCTGAATCTACCGAGTCATAACACTGATAAATTCTTATTTTGTTTCTTATAAAATAGGTGAAATCATTTTTAATTATCTCGATAGAAATGTGGATACTATCTATTTGTTGCATTTGACAGAGCCGGCGTAACAGGGGGGGGGGGGGGTTGCACGACCCCAAACGAGGGGGTGAATAAATTTAATATAAATAAATTTGTCTATCTATTGATTAATTAACTGTATTTTTTTAACAATATTTTTTGGAAAAAGGTGAATAAAGCTTCTAGGGACTGTGAAACTGAAGAACCAACCTCTGCTCAAACGAAAAATTCCACTTTAATTTCAACTTGGCAGTAGGGATGGCCATTTCCACCAAATCGCTACCATGCGCAGAGGTACATCCTATTTGAGAGGTAGTATGGGTCAAGAACAACTCAAATCATTAGATGATATAGCATTTCTCATTCTTGCAACCGGGATAGTTATGCGATTTACCAGGAGTTAAATCCATTTTAACGTATTTAACAAAAATATCGTTCAATAAACCGGGCTACACCTTTAGCTTACCATTTTAAATATTCATTTATCAGAACATGCATCCATTTACAGGAACAGCGA
>JAUYWI010075453.1:0-13816 GCA_034780595.1 Parotoplana pacifica | reverse complement strand
ATGTAAATATGATAACCGGTCAATTGACCGGCATGGTAGTTCTAAGTATAACGAAAATCTAGTAGTTCTAGTGTTAAACCCCACTACATACATGTGAATAGTCACTACCAATGTAAATAGTTAATAGAGTAGGAATTAATGTAAAATGATAAAAACAAATGAGTTTTATTACCTATATATTTGCACAGCATTTTATGATTTTAAAAGATCTGATCTTTGAATCCACTTTATGCCACTTTGCAGATAGAGGCTCAAAAACTGAATCAAGATCAATAGTGTTTGTGTGCTCAATGAAGCAATAATTATCTACCTTTTCAGGTTTTATTGCACAATGTTTCTTACTTAAATTCCATGACTGTTTTCAGTGAACATTTGCTTTCCGTAGAAGATTCTGTACCATTTTTATGGTAGTCAGCAACAGCAACTCACCCAAAGCAGCATCTGTATTTGCTTTTTCAATTCTATTTTTTCATGTGTCTGATGTAACATTTGCTGATTCTTCTGAATGCAACAACTTTTCATATATTTTGTTCATCCATTATTTGTTTAGATTTAGCTGCCTGTTGACATAGCTCTTCTCTAAATTTTGTACAGCCCCCTATGTTTGTTAAGTGGTCATTTACAAGATGCAAGTCATTGAGCATAGTTTCAGACAACTGATTAAATGAGTAATTACAAAAAAACGTTCTATTTCACCAGAATGTGACTGGATGCAAAGTTGAACTTTGGTACACTCATGAAGGTTATTTTTTTGCACTAGAAATATTGTGTGCTAGGGGAGTGTATATTCCCTCTTCATTACAAGCAGAGGTAATAGGTGTGAGTAGAAAATTAGTGAACACTAACATACAATATCATGTGTATGCATGCATATTTAATTGTTAATGTCTGTTGACCAATAATGATGCAGCTAAACATTTACAAGATAATGTTATTTCATTATATGGAGATTAAACAGTAAATAGATATATGTTGTTATTTACTTACTTCATGTAAACCAGCAAAGACTTTAAAACATAATATTTATTAATTGGTGCTTGGTAAATTTAGTTATTAATTTACTGATTTTTCCTCCATTATTTTAGATACTTATTACATAATTGAAATGCAGTCTTCTGAATGTTGGTCTAAATTAAAATCACCAAATGGGATTATTGAAATAGATGTATTGAAAGATAAATTTTCTATTGGCAGGGCAAAAGGTGAGTTTTTGACTTTATTGTTTTTGTGATGTATTAACATATATAAAAAGAATAAGAATTTTATAAAAATAAGAAATGCAACTAAAATCAAGGTAGATAGTTATTTACTATTAAAAATTAGTTTATTTCTTTGTGTGCCAACTTAATACAAATTTAATAGGTCACCTTTAAATTATTGTAATTTTAAAGCTGTACTGCTTAAAGGTCTTTATTAGATTTTCAATTAACTTACAGACAATTTGGAATGTTTTCTTTGTTTAAGTTATGTAGAATGAAATATTTACTGTAGCAGACATACAAAATTAAAAAATAATAGATTTAAATCTGACAAGCTTCAACAGTTCTAGCAATCATATGAATATAATCCAACTAAAAGATGTGCAAAATTATGGCTTCAATATGAAAACAGCATTGTTTCAAAATCAACTGAAAACTGTATATTATGTGCATCCTGGTCTATGCCCAAGCTGAAGCATGATTAGATGTTCAGTCAAGCTTGGTGATTGAAAGTACTATCTAGTTTATCTGAAATCCAAAAATCAATGTCTATGAAACAGTCCAGTCAGAAATAAAAAATGTAAAGTTGTTAAAATCCAAAACAATAACAAGAAATATGATGTGGACTTAGGACCCTCAGCAGTAAGTTTCAACCATCACTTACTATAATCAATTATGCAAATTATAAAAGTTTAAATAAGTACTAAAGGCAGATCAACTTTTGAGATGTTGGAATAATTACATTTATATCAATAATGTATATTCCTTGTATAAGAAATATGGTCATGGTTGAATGAAGAACTGATATGACAAATAATACCAAAAATCACTTTCTTTGAATCATTTCAATTTTAAAGGCCTCACTACACAACTTTTTTCATGAATGTTTAATTAACAGAGTTAGAAAATTAGGATATATTGTTGTTTGTTTATCTCAAGTTTTATCAAATATAATACTCAAAATGTAATAACTTTCAGCTGAAATTATTAAAAATTCAAATTCTTGTTGCACAGCTATTGATACCACCTTCCCCCTGTACATATTTTCAGATTATTTATAAATGCTTCAACCAACCTGAATGAAATTTGGAACCCATTATGATCATGGGACATCCTTCTGGAAAAATAAAGTGTGTCCAAAATTAGCAAGATACACTTCTTACAAAAAATGGAATCCTGAAATAAAAAAATGACTTATTTGAATATTTATGTACACAGAAAACATGTCATTATTTAAGGATATAGATTTTTGTGACCAGGGTGCAACCTGAGAACCAATTTTATTTGTAATTTAAAATATGTAGTAAATATTTTTTCTTTAAATGCCAGAGAATTATTGCTTGACATATGCCTAACTAATTTTGAAAATTTCATTAAATATTATTTATCAAAAAAGTTATGAAAATTTTTATGTGAAAATCCTAAATATTTATTAGATAAGGAAAATGCTAAATTTATGTTCCTAATAAAATATGAATATTCCACTGCAATTGCTTCATATTTGGCATATCTACATACACATTATGTGATATACAATTATGTAGTGTACCAAGTAAAAACTCTATAACTTTATCTAAAGTCCAAAATTGAGTACAACTGATTTTGGGACTAGACCCAGCCATCAAGTTAATTTCTTTCTCAAATTCTATTTTAGCTAATAAATCATTCCAAAACCATTAATAATTAACACATTCGACTCATTTAGTTTATCTGACTCTGAAGTGAATGAATGTGATTGTATTATTTGTTGTAGGTCGGATTTAATAGTATATTGTTTCCATGTTCTTTGACTTATAGATAACAAACAATTTTTAATAAATGTTTGCTATGAATTGGTTTGTTTATATTGAAAATGGTACCATATTAAATTTAACTTAAAAATATAAGGCATTTAATTTGCTTTTTTGAGATTTACAGTTTTAAATAATGTTTTGTATATTTTAAACTGTTTTAGGCAATGATTTAGTTTTGAAGAACAATCTTCATGTCTCATCAGAGCATTGTTATATTATGAAAGATCCTGATGGTGGTGCTTGGCTATGTGATACGAGGTAATTTTTGAATTTCAATTATTGTCTTACTAAAACATTTGGAAAACTAACTGTTTTTTATATATTATACAGCACAAATGGTACTATTATCAATAGAACTGTCCAAATTAATAATGATATTTGTCAGTTGAATAATAGAGATACGATTCGTCTAGTTACCTCTAAAGAAGCTGATTCACAGACAGGTGATGAAAGTATATTTATTATTATTTACTGTTAGGTATAATAATTTTTTTGATAAGCCACAACTGCTTCTAATTAAAATACCCGCTACAATTTGTGGTTCTACCGAGTTACATAGTCATTATGTATCTATTCAAAAATAAGTTGCAGAGCAAATATTTTACGTAATAAATAATGAACATGTTTTCTTAGTGACTGTTTTATTTAATTTAGATGTGGTTTATCAGTTCTTTTTGATGACTGAGGAATATAATGTAGAAGATGAAACTATCGACACAGATGTTGACGAGCAATCAACTTTACCTATAATTGCAGGTAGATTTTGTATATTGTTTGACTTGTTATGCTTCAATTATTGAAGAAAAAAATTAAGAAATTGATTTAATTCATCTGTCAAATTTAATGGGCAGATTGTAAGATATTTAGAGATTTTTACATGAACTAATTTGTGTCGTTGTTACGCCCAGTTCTCATGTCGCAATCCAGGGAAAGGATGCCCTTCTCTGGTTTGTGATTTATTACAAAGATTGTAGAATACTTCTTAGTTTGATTGTGTTGTAGATAATTCGAATTTGGACGAAAATGATTCTGCCGCAAGTGATTCAGTAAGTTTACTTACATGTTCATTATGAAAGTGCTTTTAAAGCAAATATGTCGAATTATGATAGTAACTGTATATATTTCAAATTATTAGGAACCGCCAACTAAACGGGCCAATTTGTCAATTGATGATGACAATGAAGGATGTTCCAAAGAAACAGTAGAAAGTTGTGCTACCATTGCTAGCACAGTAGACGAACAAGTTACCCAGGATAGTGAACCTTCTACCAAACCAAAAGAAAATGAAAGTGAATGTCCCACCAAACCTAAAGCAATGGTTACAGAAGACAAGGAACGCGACGATAGTTGTGATCAACTAGCAAGGGAAGAAGAGCAGTCACTGGAATGCATGATCTGCCGTGAAATTATGTACAATTGTGTCAGGTAATGACCTAATTTACTTCTTCCTAGATTTACAAAAAATATCCTATCTAGGATTGGTCTCGGTGGGTACTCAGGTTTAGGACAAATAATCATTCACTAAACTGCAGATTTTTTATGTTTTGTAAATTAAATCCAATTTCTCCTGAAATTGATCAATGTTGGAACTGTTTAATACGGTTAGGGTTCAGTGATTTGAAATAAGAAGGTTTTTGCCCTGAATATTATATGGTTTATAATTTACTAAGAGTCTATGCACAAATTACATATTTTTGTGTATTCAAATAGCTCAATAGCTTGACCATATATGTATGTTTTAAATACTTCTTTTTTTCAAGATGTTATATTTTATGTAGTCCTTTTGTGATAGATTACAATAACTGTTAATTTATTTCAGCCTTGATGGCTACGATAAAATGACATAAATTTTAGTGATAAATGGGCGTCTATACTCAATGTGGATGCAGATGTATGGCTAAAGCCCAGTCGACTAGTTTCCACATACTCATTTTGTAACATTTGTTTTATTGGCATGCATGCAGCAAATAAGTATTGTTTGTCAGCGTTCTCGAAGTAAATCGGACAAAAGCAGGTTGGTCTCTCACAAGTAGCAACTCTAAAATTGCAACTTTTCTAATCTCCTATTGAAGAGCTCTACATCAAACATTTGCAACGCCACAAAAGATATACATACTTCTTACGGTTAAAACATCCAAAATTGTTGTGTGAAGATAATGCAGCTTCCTTGTTCTAATCAATGCTTCGAGATTCGCAAACTGCCAGTCAATTTAAGTGTGGGCGGACGAAGCAACAATAGCTTTTGAACTTCGCAATTGCACCGTGTTAGTGAAAGATTTTGGTACGATTTCAGTGATTGCTATATCATTTCCTTTGACGAAGCGGATAGATACCTGGCTATTGTTATTCGCTATGTTCCCAAATAAAGTGGGGCTACTCAGGCGGAGTTTCCTGATTTCGTTTACACTGTAACTAAGAAGACTGCTAACATTTTATATGATTGATTTTGTGTATTGACATTACAAATCATTATATTCTATGTATCCTGTGTATAACATATTATACTACATGTTTTCAAAATAATTTTGTTTCTGTATTTTTGTTCAGCGAATATTTGTTGCATTTGGGGAGTGACTGCGCTGAAAATATGCTTATACATAATCCAAATCTGTTCCTAACCATACTATTGTTCTTATTGTCGTTGTAGTATTCAGCCTTGTATGCATTCATTTTGTGCATGTTGTTTAATGGACTGGCGCAAGGAATCGAACGAATGTCCAACAGTGAGTATCATTGAAATATGTCCTAATGTTAAGAATAGGGCATTGGCATACTTTATGGATTTACTTATTATTTAAGGTTTGGTTCGATTTTTTTGTTGATTGTAGTGTCGACAAATAAGTCATTCAGTTTCAAAAAATCACCTGGTGAACACTCTGATTGACACCTATCTCAAGAGGCATCCTGGTAAATATATGTATTTAGAAAAACCTATTTCAGATAAGGTTTTCTAGATTTTATTTTTAAACGTGAGATTAAGGAATAGTTGAACGAAGAAATGTTATAGTCGTAGCTAACCATTATTGTTTTGCATTTATTATTTTAGGTTTTTTTCATACTTATAATTTAAATCAAATATTGCTATAAATGTGTTGATTTAAAAAAAATAGTTTTACACGCACAATACGTAGCGATACGTTTAGAAGATGTAATTATGCAATTTTTATGTTAAAAATACGTAAATATCATGTTAGATTTACGTTCAAATTCCATACTTTCTTTTGATTATAGAAAAGTCTCGTGATCTTGATGAACGTTGTGAATTAGATAAAAAGTATGAAAGCTATAAGGTAACTAAATGATACTTTTAAAATATTGAAATATTGTTTTAATTATCAAAATAGCATATATGTGTATTATATTTATAGATTTTAAATACTATTGGTTTGTCATTTTGGAAAATGTGACGTTCAAGAGGTGCTTATATTTTGCATTGAATACTTTATACACAATTTTTTGAAAAATACCCAATATTCTAATGTTTAGAAAGATTATTAATCTGTTGTCTAAATATTCAATTGGATTATGATGTGATGTTTTATTACACTTTAGCTGATTCTTAGCGCATATTCGTAATTATTATCATTATCAAGTTTAATAAATTTAATTTGGCACTAAGTTAGTCCAATTTTCTCAAATTTTAGAGAACAACTACACTTGAAGTCTAATAAAATGTTGATTTCAACTTAAATTTTGTTTTTTTGATTTTTATGTAATACGACAGATTATTAGAAATTGTAAAACAAGATTTTAGAAACCAAATATCAACCCAATTAGTACAGCATGTGAATATAATTAAAACATTTCACATGAAATATGACCCACCACTCATTTCATACAAATAACATCAGTCAATGTACAATATTAATAATCGTCTTGCTTCCCATACAACAATTGGGACGAAATTTGGTCGTGTTTCTGAAAAAAAAATTGTTTTCAAATGTTTTTTTTGCTGTTTGAAATTTTTGATTCTATTCAAGTATGTGATTAACTAAATTATATTTTGAGATGCTGTTGGTTATTGCAAACCTCATTTAAGTTTCCTATTATTTTTCTTTTCAGCATTTGTTATTTGAAGTAAGAAATTCTGGATTGAGAACTCCTAATTTGAGACCAAATTTTACTTTTGGTCTTACACTGGAATTGCCACCTCCAGTACGGTAAGTATTGCTGAACTAAGCCATAATCAATTTCAGTGCAGGTACCTACTCAATTTGTTTTGGATGTTTGCAATTAAATTTTCTATAGTAGCTACTTTCATTGTGTTTCTTGTTGTTTTTATTTGTTAATTTTCCGTTCATTAGTATTTCATCAGATAGAGACGATTTGTATTTGAATAACTGTTTATATTAAATTTAGAACTGTTCAATGCCGCAGTTGCAATTACATTGTTCCTGATGGATTATTTCCACCGATTTCAATGCGTATGTTTTTTTTTCTGTATTTCATCATTAGTCTATTCACTATACAACAGGATAGAGAAGTCACGACTTTTCTTAGAAACATGTTAATATCTAGTTTGGGTAAATCTTTTGTTCTCAAACATAGACATGACATTGTGGTCTCAAATGATCTGTTTATGTTATTTGCATTTCGTAGCTATGACCAGTTATGTATCTCAGAATTGTCAGAAGACGACTCAACCGATGTACATGAAATTTGGCCTGCTCTTGCGGAGAGTTTAGTGTAAAATGTTTTGGGTCCGACAGCCCTCCGAAAAAACTGAGAGACCAAAATTTACTTTTTGCAAAAAAAACAATTTTGTAGCCAAATAATCATAGAATAGATTAATCAGTTGTCGTTAGGGCAAAAATTGTCTTTGTCGTCCATGAATAGCATTCATAGAGATTGGACTGAATTTGGGTATACAGGCAGTTTTTAATTTTAGGGATTTTTTTTAGAAAACATCAATAAGGCGGCCGATTACATTATCAGGTTCAAAAAATAAGATTTGTCCCATTTGCTTCAAATGTTTGGTATTTAGGTCCACCGGGCACTCACTAACACAAATTCATAAACATTTGTTTGCGGAATGATTATGTCGAAATATTTGCAATCCGTAGAAGCTCAGTTATAACAATAGGCATTAATATTTTTATACCAAAATTGAGATTTATAATTGGGTTTCTTACTAAAAAATACCTTTCAAAAAATGTAAAATGACAAGGTTTTGGTCATAGATTTGAAGTAAAAGTACACAAAAAACAATCTACATCTGCTTTGTATTAGTACACAATAGTTTTAACAAAAAGTAAGAATTAGACATTGAAAATTTTATGTACACTACGAAATTCAAAAAGATGATCAGTTTATTGACAGGGTCCATATAATTAAATCATATAAATAGATTTATATTTCTATGGTGACAATATTATACAACTATTAACATATTCTGCTTGTCAAATCTTCGCTTTCTTATTATTAGTTTTACGAGTATTCTGCCAATATGATTGAAATTGTATAGACTGCAATTCTTGTCACAGTTTTAAATGTATTGATTATAGATGGTAACATCTCTATTACTGATTAGTAGTAAAGTATTATTTCATTATTTGTTTCAGAAATGCACAAATCAATTGGTATCTAGTAAACGTATTGTAGTATCCGATAATCCCTCGACCTATATAGTTAGAAAATAATTTAACCAAATTGAAATATTCGTACAAACACGTGGTCACTGGATATATGTAGTTATGAAGAAGACTGATATTAGTACAGACACGAATACTTAAAGTTTTGTTTTCATTGTTTACAGCTCAAAGTACTACGGTTACTATGCCAAGTCCACCATTTTCCTGTTCCTCTAATCAACCTCATTTGGTTTGCCGATGTTGCAAAGAACCAATGCCAGACAATCCTTTGCCTTCGGATAATCCCCAACAAAATTGCAGCCTCTGTCGGGCACCATTTTGTCATCTGTTGTGGGGCTGCAGACCTTCTAGGTGTGCTAGCAGTCATAATAATGGTTGTCTAAAAAGTTTTCGGTGTAAGTTTTAAAGCAGTCCTCCCTGAATAATTGTCATTTTTACCATCAAAGGTTACGTGTATATTGCTCAGCTTCTTAATTCATTAGATATTTGCTGTGTAATGTGCATCTTAATATTTGTTGGTTTTATTTTTAGATTATCAGGTGCCACATGGTACTAGATGCAGAATTCTTTTGAACAACTGTTATGAAACTAAAATACTTTTGGTGAGTTTTTTCATGTTTGTAGGTGCATACTTATCTCTCGGTTTATAACTAAATTTATTTAGGAATTGGTGAAATCCTTTTTGATTTTAGTGACATCGATTTAATTTGATTCTCTCTTGTAATTTGCTTTTTAGGATTATTTGAGAGACAAATCAATTACTTTTGAAGCAATGCTACAAGATTGTTTCACTCGCTTCAACACAGGCGAGTTTACTTTGAATGCTAACCTGATTACAACTACTCAGCAATTGACTTCTCCACAAGAGCCTGTGTCTGGGCCTATGTCGTCAGGACAGGTGTCGGGGCATGTATCTGGGCCTATGTCGTCAGGACCTATATCTGGGCCAATGTCGTCAGGACCTATATCTGGACCTATGTCGTCAGGACCTGTGTCTGGGCCTATGTCGTCAGGACCTGTATCTGGGCCTATGTCGTCAGGACCTGTGCCTACTGCTGATGGCGCCTCAGTAGCCACCAACAGTGTCACCGCTGTTATTGTTGATGCCGCCACTTCTCTCCAGGGAGTTAATCTCAACACTGTTCTGTGTCAACCGTGTGCCATCAAGCAAATAGCTGAGCTAGTTTATCAGTACAGGGTCAACATCCCTGACACTAGATTGCCTTTTGGTGTTATTAGTCGTGAGCACTGTTACTATGGGAGAAATTGTCGCACGATGAACAGTCGATATGCCCATGCTAGCAACTACAATCACATTTGTGAACAAACACGTTTTCATTAGCTGATGGGATGACCCGAATTTTGACAATACTGAATGCTTATATCAAATACAGTAATTTTACATCAATATTCCAACATATCGTTTAACGATATGTTGTCATTTTACAATAAATGGTCACTACTAGCGATTTGTGGTGAATTCTGACGACACCCAATACGAAATTGTGGCATTTATTTTAACCCTTGTTAGTAGACTTGGCATTTTTGTATACCTGGTAAACTAAAATATTTCCCCTTGGACTGATTTGGTTTAAAAAATTTGGCACACAAACCTCATGACAAATAAGGAAGATTCCCATTTTAGAAATTAATACTAGGCCTTAGCTTGTGGCCCTATCAGATCGGAAAATTTGAGATTTTCTAGTTTGTATACTTCCCAAAGTCCGAGTAAGCTGAAATTGGTCATACCTGTTCCTTGAGTAAAATAATTAAGATTTGATTTGGCACTTTTTAAAAATAATAGTGACTATTGATTTTTTGGGGCTAAAATATATTAGAAAATGCTCCTAAAACCCAATACAACCACCCTGTTTGTTTCAAAATTCATTAGAAATATTGCATTAGAAAATTGGGTTCCTCATGTATCTGGTTCCTGGTATTCAAGGTCCACCATACGAGTGCTAGTCCGTAATGATGATTATGTTTAATTTATCACTAAATGGTATATTATTAGTATTTAGCTCATTTTTTGTCGTTTTAAAATGATTTTATTTGCTAAAATGGAATTTGAGAAAAATGATTTTTTTTTGTATCAAAATTAGTGGACATTAACTCTTAGCTGATTTTTTACTTGGTAAACTAATTACATTTCTCATAAAGACAAGATATGTCCAGTGAATATAGCGCCAAAGAAATTTTGTCTAGCAAGTGAAACATATAATTTCTATTCTATAATAGTCAATCAATTATTTAAAAAATCTATTGCATCGAGAAAGAACGCGGTTGAAAAATGGCATTGTTAAATTTCAATAATATCGGTAATGTGATATCATCTGGTGTTTCTATTAAAGAATTGGAGTGGTTATCAAAAGAAAGCAATAAAAGATATGTGACTGAACTTGATGTAAACCTTTTTAAAGAACTTAATGAATTTATTGCAAAAAAGATTTACAGAATCAGTTGAAAAAACAATTTAAAGAATTTTTATCTAAACATAACTTTTCAACTGATATAGAAACAATGCCTATAAACTTTTTGGAAATTTTCTTAAGATTTTTTTACTTCAATTTGAAAACCAAAACAGGAAAATCTTACGCTCCAAGAACTTTTATTGGAATTCGGGCAGCTGGCGTTGATATAGGATATAAAGAAATTCACATCACCTGTAAAAATCCCGATGCACCCGGCGGTGACAAAAGACAAAAGTAAAATCTGTTTCAACCTCAATGACACATTTAAAGGCTGCACATTTGTTTTAAATTCTGATAAAATTGGCAAAGACTAATTTGATTGTTTGTCTAAAGACGTTGATTGGGTCAATACAGCGTTTATATGTCAAAGAACACTTTTTTCGATTTTTGCATTCTGACAATTTAAACTATAGATTTTACAGTACAATAAACGGTCGAATAAAATATTTATTGCAAAAAATAGACTTCTGATAAGCATATTAGATATTATAGAATTATTCATTAGATATTTTGAATTTATTATTTTTCCTATCTAAATACATATTTAAGTATAGAGGATTTTCAGGTGAATAATTTTCCACACAAGAAAATCATAACTTTTTTGGATCACTATATTTTTAATGACATTTGCAGCAATGGTTAGGCGTCTGCCAGGCAACAATTCTCTGAAATTGAAGAAAATATATTCAATTCGTTTTTTAAATCACAAATGTATATTTTTTTAAATGGCACCCTGGCCACAAAAATTAATTTAAAAAATCCGGAATATTTGTATTAAATAATGCCATATTTAGTATATCTACTAAATATATATTAATTAGTTTAGTCATTTTTTGACTTAGGATTGAATTTTTTGTAAAAACTGCATTTTTACTATTTTGGCCAACGTTCATTTTTTCCCAAGGGCCGTCCCGTGACCACAGTGGGGTCAAACAAAAGATCCGTAATAGAATTTGATCAACTGATTCCAAATCAAGCAATCTGTGAATATGTGCTATTTGTCCCCCCCGTCTACGAAGGGTTAAGTTATTTATCGTTGGCCTTCCAGACTAGGTCAGAACAACTCCGTTATCAAAATTTGTTCTGAGTCACTTTTCAAATAAACTGCCTGATTCTGATGACAATGACAAGTCTCTTTGAAATATTAGATTGTTGGTTAGAACTACACAACTTTGATACATATTTTAGTGAACCCTACAGTTCTCACTAATTCTAAAATTTGTGTGTCTAGGAAAACACTACTGTTGAACATTTCAATAGATTTGGTAGCATGAAAATAGATATGTAAAAGAAAGATGCAATATTGTGGTCATATTAGAGCTAACGGCCTTCAGAATGAAATGTTGCTTGGAAAGCTAGAAGGAAAGGAGGAAGAGGCAGACCAAGAAGAATGTGGTGGGACGACGTGAAGAAGTGGGGGAAAACAAGGTGCACAGAAGAACTGGTGAGACAAGCGCAGGACCGAACGAGGTGGAAGCTAATAGTGCATGCTACCCTTGGCAACGAGGACGCCACATAGACAGACAGACAGATATTATTGCCAACATATATTTATTTCTATTTTGGTGTTTGCAAAGTGAGTTGTTATTTACGGTCAAATGAGTTAACTTGGAGGATCAGCTAGAGGAAGGAATGTAAAATAGCTATTTTTTTAGTTTCATTGTTAAGATTAAGTTTTGTAAAAATTACATACTTTTGTTATTTCATTAATACATATCTGTGATACAACTGTAAATATATTTTATCAGGGACGTACAAGTTTTGGAACGTATGTGTAGTTTTGATTTTTTACGATTTCTCTTTGTTATTTTACTCAGTTTTTTAAATCAATAAATTTCGTAGTTCATACCTATGTACATATTATTCTTCTGTTTTGTTTTCATTTTATTTACCTATTAGCCGTTAAATTGTAATTTGGAATCATTTAACAAAATAATTTCTCCAATAAGCATTCCTGAATGAAATTGATTTTTATGATCAACTTGCAACACCTGAAAGCCAATAAAATGCCATGATATAATATTAATTACAATAAGTTGAAATTATCAATGAAAAAATTATATCGTATTTCAGATTAAATGGTATTGATTCTGGTTTTGCAAAAAAAAGCCGTTTTGTTACTGAAATAAGACTAATAATTTTTGTTGCATAATTTGCATATCTTTGAATCACTGTGAGCCCGGGGAGCTTGTAACTAAAACTACATGGTGTATTAGCTATGACGCACCACTGAGTTAGTGGTGTAGTGATATTTCTATGGAGCCAAGTATAGATTTGTGTATTTGAAAAATGTACTTCATGCATGTGGAGCTATCAGATTTTGCTTTGGCTGACCGAGGGAGAAGTGGGCCCATTCAGTGGCCAGCAAGGTCACCAGACCTTAAACTTTTGGATTTCAGCATATGGGGTTATTTGAAAAAATGTGGTATATAAAGAAAGGTCACACAACTTGTATGACTTGACTTACTAAGAAAAAACGCATCCTCGACAAGTACTGAAATACCTCGCTGCATCTTTCCAAACGGATAGCTCTGTGTCTCGAGAAAGAGGGTCACCTTGTTGAATCTTAATACACTTTATAGACGTTCTTTGATGTACTTTAATACATTATATACAATTAAAACTTTTGTTTTGAAAGTCTGAAAAATGGGGCGTGATAGCTGAAACACCTTGTATGATCATTCTAAGTCAGGGTTCATACAGCTCTGGAAATCCTGGAAAAGGTATGGAATTTTGAAATAGGTAAGGAAATCCTGGAAAAG
>JAUYWI010075442.1:0-13818 GCA_034780595.1 Parotoplana pacifica | reverse complement strand
TGTTGTGGGGAATGGAGAGATTGTGGGGAATGGAGATGTTGTGGGGAATGGAGAGATTGTGTTGAACGGAATTGTTGTGGGGAATGGAGAGATTGTGGTGAACAGAATTGTTGCGGGGAATGGAGAGATTGTGGAGAATGGAGATGTTGTGGGGAATGGAGAGATTGTGGTGAACGTAATTGTTGTGGAGAAACAAATGAATAACAAAAGACTGGAAAAGTATTATTGAATGTTGGTCAATCCGGTTTTATTGGAACAAATATTTACGGATAATACTAATAATTTGTCAGTATAATTTAAGATTCTGTGAATTTGCAAGTATAAAGAATATATTCTACTTATTAGTAGTATTATCGATCGACTGGTTTTTAGCAAACTATCATCAACAAAAGTTGAGCGATTGTGGAGTGTAGATGGGTCATTGGAGAATTCTCTGTTAGTAATTCTTTTCTGTCTACATATTGTTACATATTTTTATATTGCTTACCTAAACACAAATACCACTGGAATTTCTTGATTTGGTGAATAGTTTGCCTCGTGTTCATTTTATTATTCAATTAACTTTTGGAATGTCACAATTTGTGTTGTTGTTTTATTGTAAGGCACAATGTTGTCGGTTCCTTTTTTAACATATTTTAATTCTATATTAAATTTTGTTGCTTCTATCTTGGGGTCGATTCTCGAAGCAGTCATAATCGTAAACTGCTTGTGATCGTTATAAAATCTTTCATGAAACAACTATCATCACCTAGTTTGGACACATCGTCAAAAACAATACAAAGGTTTAAGATGTTGTTTGTCTCAGAGTCATGGTGTGGTTATGAAAGTTGTGCTTATCACAATGACTGCACTTCGAGAAACGCACCCTGGTTGTTTCTTCTTTTGTCAGGGAAAGGGATGCTAGGGTTTTCTATTTTCTTTGCATATAGATCCTTTTGTGTGAGCATACCGCGTCTGGAATTTGGTAATATGGTGGCTCGAATTCTGACAATTAGAGCGATTGGTTTCTGAGTATTTGCCAAAAGTTATGGGTATCTTCTAGAATATTTAGATCTTTGTTGATAGGTTTTTGATTTTTTGTTAAGACATTACTATTAATTCTGTGACTAATCATTGTAAATAGTTTCAGTAATTAATCTGTACCTGGTTTTCATTTTAGTAGTTTGCTACTGACGATTACATTACCTAAAATTTTATTTTACACTCAATTATACCTTTTTGTTATATTTTTATTATTAAAAATGCTATAAGATAAAGTACCCGCTATAGTTCGTGAATATTTAAATGTCCTTTTAAATATCTGGACCAAGTATGCTCTAAAATGTCAAGGGGTTCAACTTTTTCAAAAAGGGCACATAATCTCAATCCTACCAAAGAGTGAAAACAAAATAATCAAAAAGATAAATTGTTGCTCAGGCAAGCACTATCTTTTGTTAGGGGTGTACATTTTTGTTTCAAAGATTCATTTTTATCTGGTGTAAGATCAATTTTGAAAATAGCACATTTTTTCTTATACATTCAGGTGGAGGGGGGTTCCGACACCCAAAACCCCGCTCTGGATCCGGCCTTGCTCTACATGTTTGTTACAATTTTTTTCAATCTCCTTGTTTTCCCAATCATAAAATAAGAGGCTTAAGTTTGTTATTTTAATAGTTCTTCTAATCCTTTGTCTTGCCTCAGTTATCGAAGTAGTTGTGAATTGTCTCAAGCTTTTACAAAACAAGTGGCGTTTTTTAATCTTTCTGGTCAATGATGGTTTCTTTAAACTGTGCATTTATTGAGTGATACGCAAGTAAAACATCTGAGCCAATAGCAATTTGGCTGCTAGCTCCCTATCGAAGCCTTGCCTAGGCTATATAGCACCGTTAAAATATGCCGTTTTTTGACGCCTTCTCATTAAAAGGCATTGAAAGGTGCAATGGCTTCCTGACTTTAGATTTATGCCTTTTGTTCAGGCTCCGATGATAAATATGTTTGCCAAATTCTAACAGTGTCTTTTTCTACTTATAATGACATTTGGCACCTAGACTAGCTTTGATAGAAGGAATAAAAGTCGGCAGACTTTTCTGCTGTTTCTAAGGTTTCTAATATCGCATAGCAACAAGGATTTTTTTACAAATTTACTCCATATAACAATGTTCTATGGGTATTTCACCACAATGAAACCATATATGAACTTTCCACTAGCAACTGTTGCTAGGGTCACCCATTTTCATTTCTCAGTTGTATATTATTTATGCCTCTACATCCACAAACACTTTTTGGGGCAGACGGAGCGTCTCCTGGCACTTATTTGATTTGAAAAATATGTTTTTCGGTATAATTGATAGTAATTACAGCATGTGTCTACTTTTATACCTATAGAAGATTCGGGAGAACATTTGTGGTTATAATATGACAATAGTGTCTATTGGATTCTAAACTGAACACATTTTAAACGAATTTTTATAGTGGTTGGTGGCATAGAGAAAATATATACAGAGGTCCGACTCTTGCTGGAGGTGTATGCAGCTTTTATACTTCTATGAGGTTGTTCTCAATAGAAATCGTAATTATATATAATATTCATCATTATCATACCATTTTACATAAATTGAACAATTTTGCTTATACAGACTGTGCATTGGATATAAAGACATGTTTCGCTAATATTTTAAACAAAATTAAATCTTAATTTATTTATGCTACTTTGTAGAGGCTCAATTTAGCAAATTATTATAAAAATCGTTGAATTTTATTTACTATAGAAAAGATAGAGATTCAGCGAGAGTCGGGCCTATGTGTAATAATTACTCTGTGGTTGGTGGTTTAGATTTCAATCGTTTATAGCTGTGTGATATTGGAGGTTATACTAGATAACTATGACAGTGGCGCTCTGGTTATGAATATATCTCCATTAATTCTATTACACAGATAACCAGAAACTGTCCAAACCTTTTATTAGTATCAAATTCAATTCAATCATTTAATTGTAGAGAGGTTATTAAGCATTTTTGCAATATTAATGATTTCTTATGTAAAAATTAGTTCTTGGATAATGATTGTCAAACATTATATTGACGCTGTGTAATCAACTGTCCTTAATAGTAACTAATTACTTAGTTCTTAAAGCTCTATAAATGTTTCTTTTTAAGATATCACTATAATAAATGGAGAAAGTAGGTACCTATTTGTGTGTATTTTCCCATGAACTTTTACAACGAAACCCAATTCAAAACATTTAGTTTCTTGTTTAGATGGCAGGTAGGTTTCTACTACTATACGAGTATGTATTGCATATATAATATTGTCTTTTTGACCTGAATTGAACACAACTAGTAGCATCCGGCATTGTTTTTATGTGGTTCGTGATATGTTTGTATTTCAACAGGTTTTATTGAGAGCTTTTTGGCGAGTCGGTCGGTGTAGTATGTACGCTCAGTATGGCTCGTCTAAAATGATGTTTTGTCTTTAATAATAAATAATTGGGTATCCTAAAATTATTGTGTACACACACGTTAGTGCCTACTACATATTGGCGAATAATAAAATAATTACCTATAATTTATACAGCACAGATTAAAAGTTTTATGACTGAATTAAAAATAAATGATACTGACTGTTTGTCTCCAACATTGTTTATTTAGCATTGTGTTTGGGTGAACGCATTATACTTGTACATTTCGTGTCTTTTGGTACACAATGAACCTATTGTCTTTTCAATATGGAATTGATTCCTCTCTATTTATATACATACACAACATATACATATATGACATGACATGTGTACGAAATCCTGAACAAAAACCAAGCAGGTATACGTACAACATACCTACTAGGCATGTGGAAAATGGGTAGATACCTATAGGCAGCTGCTTGTTTGCAGTACAGGCGTAGATATGACCAACGTTCGGACAAATGCGATTGGGTGCTTGGAGGTTTTTGTTAACAATAGAGACGCTTACCTCTACAACGTAAAGTGTTCAAGCTATAGCCTATAGTATATTATTACAGTTTTATATACATTCATTCACAATGTAGATTTTCTTGGCCGTATTTTTAGTATTGATCGTAAAACGCTTTTTTTAGTGTATTGTACAACGCTCTCTGCTAGGGTACTTTTCTACAGTGGTGGTGTATACAGAGATTAAATAGGCTGCTGCTCGGCAATTATTGTTGTTGTGTGTGCGCTCAAGTAAACCTCAGTCAGGCTACCTATCTAGGTAATGCCGGTTGTGTAGGTAGCCGTCGTCACCCCTCTTTTTAGCCACCCCGGATTAGAAATCTAGTCAGACACAGAGCGCGCAGCTACAGCAACGTTTTTGTTTCTTCAGCTGTAGCCTTGTCCTGGAAACAATCCGGCCAGGCACAGCCAACAATCTATCAACAAGAGCTGGCTCTGCAAGCAGGCAGCCGCAGATAGAGGCGTACGTACGAGAACAGGATCGGCCTAAAACGTAGAAAACGACACTAGAGCACGCATAATAATAATAAAATGTACTATAAATGTTCACCGATTGTCAATAATATACACCACGACATCTGAGTCGCATTATGAGTGGCTAACGACAGCACCCACCACCCACAAGAGGACGGATTGTTGCTAAAAATTTATAATTGTGTCGTACAGTCAAACCAGTCAGTCTGGTTGGTGTCAACTTTAAAAAGTCTCAAAGGTTTGGTACATTTGGTGATCTATATTTGTGACTGCAAACTGTGTACAATTCTGTGCATTGTAAAGATTGATTTATTTAGTGCATCACAATATTATATGTACACAACACACAGGTTCACCAACTTGGATAATGAACATTGGTTATTAGTCGACATTTTGTATCAACCGTCTAATCTTACCAAGTGTACAATACCTTACCCTAGTGTGTTGTGTGCCGTTTGTCCAAGCCCAATAAAAGTTGAACACAATGGAAATATGCGATGATATCAACTGTGCCGTTGAGTCGGATGATGACCAGACTGATAGCTCGCTTCCCTATCTGATAATGGACGAAGCCGATACCGACTCTGTCTCGGCGGACCACATGCACACTGCCCTGAGTCTAGTAAAATCCGACGTGTTGCCTTCCAACCAGGAGGAAGTCTGTTCACCCAACGGATCGTCCATCAAAACGCTGCCCTTCACCACTCAGGAGGATAGTTTTTCTCCCAATGATTCCATCAATATTGAGAAAACGTCTTCGTCAAATGGTGTTAATTCGCATGAGGATGTCTCCACCGGTTCTTTTGACGACTCTGTGAACAACAACAACATCCTCACCTCAGTTACTGATACGTTGGCGGAAACCATAGAATCTAGTTTAAAATCGGGCAATAGTTCCTCGGCCACGCCCACCAAGAAGTCGTTGCCGAAGCTCGCACTTGGGAAGCCTACTGCATCCAAGCGTCCTCGGCATGATGTCAATGAGCGGCGTGCTCTTCTGGCAAAGGCCGTGCGTGACGTCCAGGAAGAAAAGATTTCTATGCGCAAGGCATCACTTCGCTATAATCTGGCAAAGTCCTCACTGTGTGATTATGTACGGAAGAATAACATTGCCCTTCCAAATTTACGAATTAAATCAGCACCCGTAAAAAAGATGGAGACTACAGCGACGGCGGCTGCAGCTGCAACTGTTGCTGCTAGGGCTCCGGTAAATGGTGCAAAACTGAACAATAATACTGCCACCAAAGCTAAACCCAGTTCCCCTCCGGAAATTGTAGTGCCACCAACAATAAGCCAAGTCAGTGTTGCCCCAACTATTGTAAACCAGATACAGTTTTGTAACGGATCGAATGGAGAACTGGTGCAACATTATAAACTGGAATCAGCCAAAAAACTTTCAAATAAAAATTCGAAGAATAATAAACCCGTGAGTTGTTGTTCCATAATATTTATTTAGGCATTTTGATCAAAATTAATGATGAAAAGCTACGGTTGGTAGCTCAAGTAATATGCTAATTTTAGGTGGGCTGTTCTATCTCTCTAAAAAGAGAATCATCTGTTATTCGTACAATTAAAAGTATTCAATGAAATTGTTGGATATATCAATGCATAATAACCCTTCGTTGTCATATGGGGGGGGGGGTGGGGGGTAATAATACCCTGACCAAATTCGGAAAATGCTTTAACTGATTTGTATAAAATTTGGTATCAGTGTTCTATATTCTGTTGCGTATCTTTTATGTAAAAAAATTGACCTCTGACCCACCCTCTCCCTCAAGGTCACTTAATGGCCCTCTGAAACATCGAAGTTGGGACAAATGTACTTTTGTTGGATATATCAATGCATAATAACCCTTCCTTGTCACAGTGAACTTTACTAAACCAAAGAGTTTGGGCCTAGGCCTGAACAACGCGTCAAAAATGGGATTTTAAAAAATAATAATTTAATGACTGAATTCAATCAAAAACCATTACAGGGTTCTCACGGGTCAGGAAAAATTCAGGAAATTTAGGCATGAAGCAAAATGTCAGGGAATTGATAAATATTTCATAGAAAGTGAGGGAATTGAAATTAGTATCATTTTCTTTAAAATGTATGTTATAATAAGGTCCTTTTGGATGAAATCAGCAAGCTAAAAACCAAAGAGGGCAAAACTACAGAAAGATATTGATGGGTTATCCACATCTGCTGATAGAACTGGCCAATTTAGGGAACTGTTAATCAAGTCTAATGCATTTCGTTCGAAAAAAGATTCAAAAGTGTTCGAACTAAAGTCTCTAGTTAAGTGCATTGAATAGAAGGAGGGGGGATTGTGACAATAGACATTTAAGTTTTCTATTAGTGTACATATGTATGTGTATAATACTAGGACTATTCAATAAAAGCAGTACAAAAACCCTCATTTAATATTCTACCAATCTATTTGTGTTTTTTTCAATTTAATTATACAAAAATGTCAGGGAATTTGACATTGGAAAAGGCGTGGGGACCCTGGATTTAGAAAGTCATTATGAGCTATTATACTATTTTGGATGATTAACTTGCCTTAGAAAATAGTTTATTAAAAATTAAATTTTTGCTGACCTGCCCTGAACTGCTGGCCCTCATATCAGAGAAACTATTAAATACATTATTTGTGATACCTTCTGAATTCTGAATATCTTATTTTTGAGCAAATTAGGATATTTCATTTTGGATTTTAGCCCAAAACGTCGATTTTCTAACCAAAAATTATCGATTTGTATTACTTAGGTCTTAGTAGACCTAATGACGTCATTGACCCATATTGATTTTTCAAAAAAAGTATCGATGAATCTGTGGACCAAATTTCAGCCCAATCTATAGACGAGAGGTATGAAATCCTATAAGGGGAGAGGGAGGGTACTAACTCCCCCATGTGACCTAAAAAAAGGTGTGACACCGGGGGATAATACAATAGGTACCTACGTGTTGGATTCATAATTCTTTATGCTGCTTTTTAAATCATTGAACAACAAGTACATGATAATAAACACTTACTTTCGAAGCTCAAAGAATTGAAACTAATTAATTGAATCAATAAGGAATGAGTTGATTTTTATTCAATAGCTAAAATTCTATCTGCAATCCAACATACAAACCTAACTCAATAGTCAATGGATTTACCATACAAAGGAAGAAACTTAACTATCAAAGTTATGAAATCATCTGTATCTTATTCTACACAAAACTGAAACTTTGCAGTATGTTAGCAAGATTCACATTTTACAATGACGGGAGGAGGCTTCCAAATGTTTTAGGATTACCTAATTATCAAATACGTATATCTATTACTACCGCTCATTGCTGTTTTGGAAACTATCGGAAAATGGTGCAAGGTACCTGCTGAATACTGGTGGTCAGCTCTGAGATATTGATTTCATTCAAGAGGATTCAGAAGCGTGGGAAGACAGTCTCTTTGCTCACAGAGTTGACCAGAGGGTTATACGTGGGGATAATGCTTTAAAATGTTCATTAATGTCGTTTTCAACAATAGACTAATACTTTGAAAATATAAACCCCGACATTATTAGTTAAATGTTGTTACTTTTTATAGAGGCCTATTGCTCCTAAATTTCAACGCCTCGAAAGTCCATGGTCTTGTTCAACCGGCCTTCCTACTCAAGTTCCTATCAGCTCCTGGGGAGTAATGAGCAGTTCGGAAACTAAGCTCAAACCGCTGGTGATACCCATCAGTTTAGCTCAGGAAATATTGAACAATGGCGATAAAACTGTTGGAGTACTCGACTACACCATTCCAATGGCACCGCTGAGTTCAGTAAGTTTTAATTTGAGATGTTAGAAATTGTCGTTGACAAATTATGACACCAACGTTTTCATCATGATTTAGTCAATCTACATATAAGGGTTTTTTACCGGTGGTTTTATTATTAGGGTTATGTAACACAATTTTTCAAATAAGGGCGATATTCGGCGCTTAGTTTTTCCATAGAGCTTAGATGAAAACCTCTATGTTTCTATGTTATGCATAAAAATTTGTGCGCTTTTTTTCTAATGTATGAATTAGTTTTCATTACCATGGAATGCTAAACATGCCCAATGCGCTAGAGAAATTTGTCCAGGTTTTATGTGATTGATTTGAAATGGTTAAAATTAGATAACTTTCGTATGAGACAGAAAGACGGCAGCTATCACTTAACAGATTTTATTTTTTTATAATCATTTTGGTATAAATCTCCATAAATTAGTTCGATAAAAATATAATAACTATTGTATTGATATAGCTATACATTTTACAATTTAATTCGAATAATATGCGCATATAAATTATCTATCGCAGAATGGCGATACTAGAATTAGGCGTACTAAAATCTGGTTCCCTTAAAGCTAGCAGAAAATTACGAGCCTACTTTTTACAAATGTTAGGAACATAATGGCGGTTAATTTTAAGTATTGTATTTTACAGCCAGAAGAGGATAACTCAGACGAGACAAATGACAAATTATTAAAAACTGTAAGTTTTCTGGCAGGGAATTATTATTGAAGAGAGCATAATTAACTTTTGTAAATGTTATTTTAAAGTAGTTTTTTGTTACTTTTGATACTGAGAAAATTCGTATGGATGATTACTGTACAACAATCATTTTTTTTGTAATATAGATTCCACAGGATCAAACTTTGGATTTCGATAGGGAAATCCATGCCCAGAACGCTCGAGAAATGTTGTCCTTCATCAACAAGTCTCCTACACATTTTCATGGTAAGCTTGTTAAAGGTATTATACTCCATCAAACGTTCTTAGATTTTGGCTTGTAACTTGGTCAATGAGAAAAAGAACAATTTATTCAGAAGCGGCATGACTGACTGTCTAGTTTTAGAATTCATTGCAAACTATTGTAACAATAGCATCGGTGGATTTTTTGGGGATAAACTACAGTAATCAGACATAACAAATATTCCGTTTTTTATTGATTACGTAACAGTTACTAAGTGCTCTTTGTAACTAACATACAAAAGCATGTCGATTTCAAATCTTGTTTCCGCTAAAGAGAAAATTATTAGGTTGTTCCGATGGATATTTAACCATTTGATCATTTACAGAGCATTTCGCGTGCCTTAGAATTCTATAAATTACAATATTGTGAAAACTAACACTTTTCCGGACAACCATACTTCAATTGATTAATTAAGAAAATATGTCAATTAATAACAAATGAATCTCTAAAAAGTGATATTACTTTGGCATCGATATAAATATTTTGAAGTGCTATTATTATAGACCAGCAAAGTTCCCAAATTGCTTGATTTATGCTCTTGCATGTTAAAACTCATTCTGAAACTTATCCTGAATCCTAAATATTGGGTGTTAATATCAAATCGACTTTTGTGGTACATCAAAAATTAATTGAGAAATCGGCTGATCATTGGCGCTAATAAAATGGCGAAATTTATACCGATAAAAAAAGAAACACAAAGTTGTTTCATTACCGACCACGTCCGGGGTCAACAATGAACGTGACTCTATCATGATGAAACAAAATTTCGGAAACTCTGGTTTTTTTTGGTTTGGTCTGTAAGTAAGCAAAATTTCAGCAGTGCAGAGTTGATTTCCAAGAAAGCCACCAAACAATAGGTGAATCCAAGTTGATAGCTACTTAATTAAGAGTATTATTTTAGAATATCGTACCATCATAGATATTTATAGATCTGCAGATTGAATTTTATTTATATATCGAGGTTTATTATTTAGGTTGATGATTTTTATGTACAAATCGGATCGATCGTCAGTACTGCTGTAGTGTCATCATCACACGTACAGAAGATGTTTTGAGTAAATATCTACCACCACCACCACCTCCCTGACTGACTAGGTCTATGTAGAATACAAATCTGGACAAATGCTATGGCTTTAGCTGTACGACTTGGTAATGCACGCACACACCACAGTCAGCTCTGAATAATGGATGACGATTTGTGAATTTGTGATATTCTATTAATACGATAGTCATATTGTAGTCTAGTTAGGGTACAATAGACACCCAAAAACCAAAGCTAGGACGATGCGCTTATAACCTTTTCGTTGGTTAGCTATTATGCTAGGTACCTACTTAATTTAATCAATACCATTATTGTACACCAAGTTATAGTGATATTCCATAATAATGGTCTACGTACATACGATAATGTACATTCTTTTTATTGAACGATGACTGCAATTATGCAGGCAAGCACGGTATTAAATAGTTGGTGGCTGGCTGAAAACTTGGCTGCTTAGTCAGTGATATAGATTATTAGGTATTGTCCGCGTTTTAGAATTTGGTACCAAACCATGGCTGGCTGGCTGGTGTGTGAACGATTGTGTACAAGCTAACAATAATTTAAACGGCTTGTTGTTACATTGAAATCCACTGTTACGATAATTTATGACCAAAATGGAATGTCTTCTAAGCTGGCTGGGTTGGCTGGTTGGTTGGTTGCTGTACATAATACGTACTCTTAGATAGTGTGATTGTTGTTGGTGAAGTCGCTTGCGGACAGTGAGCCATATCACAAAGAGCTGAAACTTCAAGATGAAGATAGCAAGCAAAGTATTAATTGATTAGGAGAGGGTTATTGTTTTGGTTTAAACTGTTATACGCACATTGTGAATTTTATGTAATAGATCTAATAATAATTAATAAATGTGTACTGCATAGTTCTTAGGTATGTTCATATCATCGGTTCTATCCAGTTTAATGTAGCTAATGGGCAAATCCTCTGATTTATGGTACATACATACATAATGCTTTTTGGCTGGTTTTTGTTGTTGCACTTTTCGTGGTAATTTCATTTGATTAATGCATGCGTAGTTCTGTCTTATTTATGTTGTACCAATTGATAGGAAAGTTCTAATTTCGTTCTGTCCCTCTGTAGGCCACTAGACATCATAATAACTACTATTGTAACTAAAGACAGCTTCATTTTATCCTTACCTCATGTTCCCCCAACTATTGCTTTGACTCCAGGAGAGCCCATACTTACAAGCTCACGGAAGAAAGGTTAAACCACCTTGTCATCTTGTGCTGCCAAGTCGAAAATTTGACTTAGCGATCCGGCATGTCAGCGCACTCCATTCTCTCCTAGTGTCAGAATTAAGCATAATTATGTATAGTAAAATATTCCATAAGTCAATTCGCGTCATTTGAAAAATTTAGACACAAGATACCGATAAGTGGAATCTTTTTATATCGTTACTCTGCGATATCGACAGTGGTTTTTTAGTAAGATAAAATTTAAGTTGGAAATCAGTGATTATATTGAGGACTACTTTATAAGTTTTGCAAACCAGAAAATAATTCCTTAAATGCATTTTTATCCACCAA
Source organism: Parotoplana pacifica (assembly GCA_034780595.1). Lineage (NCBI taxonomy): Eukaryota > Metazoa > Platyhelminthes > Proseriata > Otoplanidae > Parotoplana > Parotoplana pacifica. The sequence goes on along the minus strand of JAUYWI010075442.1, from coordinate 2,060 downwards.
GATATTTTTCCTATAGGAATCTAAGCTGAATATGTGCTTTTGTCTCAGTATCCGAAACGGGAACTTATCAACGTCGTTTCTCTCCTAGTTCTAGTTCCAGAAGCTCCTGGATAATGGCTAACTTGTATGAATGTAGAAAGATTGGAATGTATTACCAGGTCTCCCACATGTTCTAAACACTTGACTGTAGCAGGTTTTCGGTGTTGAATAACAGTCCTCGATGGAAGATGTTTGTGACCAGGTACGATGACAGTGGCACGAGTACCAAACCGAGACCATCCCAAAAGGGTCGTATGAACAGGACAACTCCACATCCTCAAGCATCCTATTGGCAAGAAATTGCCATTCATAATTGGACATTGGTATGGATATGAAAAATTCTTCAGCAGTTAGATTTGACACTTATTGGTCAAATGACTAATACAAATGGAAATAGGAAATATCTACAACAAATTGCTCTTATAAAGTATGTTTTATCACTATCAAATAAAAGTATTATACCTGAACAATAAATCAATCTTGGAAGTTCATTAGAAAAGCACAAGTTGATGCAGGTTGGTGGAGTCATGAAATAACCAATAACTAAACAATTACTTGACTCAGTTTTCTAAGCACGGAAACAGAATCTTTGTAATTTAGATGTTAGGAAACAAATAGTAGAAAAGCTGGCAAAAGAACTTGCCAAGATAATTGATTTCAAGCAGAATGAAAAAATGGCTTTGACTTACAGCATAAAGACCAATGAACAGTTGCAAAAGACATTGTTAACAAAGCTCTTGGATGCTATAAAGGCTAGAGAAACAGGATTATTTAATAGAAATGGGTATTGAAAACAAGATAAAACTGTATGACGAAAGGAACTTCTGAACATTAAATGTAAACAATAGTATTGTCTAATTATGATCAACATATTTTTGATTTTTGTAATCTAGTTTTTATTATGATTGATTATAAAACAGAGAACCTAAAAACCTGGGAACTTTATCTGTTCAAACCTGCACTTTAATTTACATGCAGAGGATTTTTGGTCACAATTTTTCATTTTCGTGTAACCACTTTTTAAGAAAGTCTGTTACTTTTTGGGATATTTTACTGTCTCCTGTTAGGCTCCCTGTATTTAGTAACAGTTTGGATCTTGTTTACTCTATAGTGTCTTTTGAAATTGTTGAAATACATGTCAAACTTTCTATATATCACATGTGAGTGTGTGTCCCCTAAAATCCTTAAAAATGTATTTTTTACCCGTGGAATGCCTGTATTTGGAAATTAATTTTGTTTACAGCTGTGAAGACCATCCGTAGCAGTCTACTGGATGCCGGATACAAGGAAATCTCTGAATGCGAGCCTTGGATGTTCCAGACGAGTAGTCGTGTCTTCTACACTCGAGCTATGGGCAGCGAATTGGTCGCTATGGTTATAGGCAGTCAGTACAAGCCCAGCAGTGGATTCACTGTGTTGGGGGCACAGTTGGATAGTCCATATTTGAAGGTGAGTCAGTTATATCTCTGTAACCTATCAGTCCTTGTTGCCTTTCTTATTTGTATATTTGGCAATCTATTTTTAAAGAATTTATAAACACAACATGGTCAAACGTATTTAAATGTATACTTGCGTGCGTATAAGCCGACTCCCTACTTTGAGACATCAAGTATTCGAGTATGTTTTAACTACTTACATGTACGGCTCAATGTGTTAAATGACTCACCACAGATTTGTAGGAAAGACAATAAGTAACGATATACATACATAGGTACCTGATACATATCTATTATTTCTATGACCTGATAGGTGTACCAGGAGTTTATTAGGTTATGCAATCAAATATTTTGTCTTTGCCTTGGTAATAGACTGCCTGACGGGTAAAGTTCAGAGAGAAGCACCATCGGATATGCTGTTTGCAGATGATGTTGTTTTGGGTTTTGGGGTCAGAGGCAGAGGTAGACCATAGACTGGAAATGTGGAGAGCAACAATGGTGGACGGAGGAGTTCGAATTAGCGGGCAGAAAACGGAGTATTTGAGATTGAGAGCAGGCCCTAAGTCAGTAAAGGATGAAGAGGTG